>PVKP010021801.1:0-38837 GCA_004027715.1 Plecturocebus donacophilus
TTTTTTTGTTTACTTTTTCTTCTCAGTTGACTGAATTCTGTTTTCACTCGCTATTTTTTAACTAAAATAGTTATTGCAACAGAGTCTACTCTTGAGTTTTTAGGGAAGACTGTAGTTTAATTTCATGTTTAATTTGGCTCAAAGAAAATTATTGGTGTCTCCCTCTGGCACCACCAGGCTTTTTCTTTTTGTACTTTATGATGTAAATTTTGGTATTTCATTTTCACCTGAGTTGTTTCCTTTAATGGCCAAATTAAAGGCTATTTAGCTGGCAACTTCTTAGGGTTGTGAAATAGGTTTATCAAGAATCTGAAAGTTTAAGACAGGAAAAAAGAGGGAGGTCTTTAAATGTCTTTAAATCTATAAAATGTACTATAACAGCCCAATGGGCTCACCTTGCCTGCTGCCTACACAGCACAAATTTATCAAGATAGGGGAATTGCAGTGGAGAAAGTAATTCACACAGAGCCTGCTGTGTGGCACACCAGAGTTTATTACTCAAATCAGTCTCCCAGAGCATTTGGGTGTAAGACTTTTTTAAAGATAGTTTGGTGGGTAGGGCTTGGGAAGTGGGGAGTGCTGACTGGTCAGGTTGGAGATGGAATCTTAAGGGGTTGAAGTTAGGTTTTCTTTGTGTCTTCTATTCGAGGGTGTGATGGCACAATGGGTTGAGCCAGATTATCGACTTGGGCAAGGTCTGCAATATATATCAAGCACTGATGTTAGATTTTACAATAGTGATGTTACCCGCAGGAGCAATTTGGGGATGTTCAGACTTTTGGAGTCAGAGATTGCATGACCCCTAGACTATAATTTCTAGTCTTGTAGCTAATACATTAATCCTGCAAAGGCAGAGTGGTCCCAGGCAAGAAGGGGTTCTTTTCAGGAAAGGGCAGTTATCCATTTGGTTTCAGAGTCAAACCATGAACTAAATTTCTTCCCAAAGTGAGTTCACCTTATGCCAGGAATGAGCAAGGGCAGCGTAAGAGTTAGAAGCCAGGTAGAGTTAAAGAAGGCATCTGCACCCTCCTTATCCAGGGACCTGAGCCTCCTGTTCACGGTTCAGCTTTACTGGTGGATCAGGACTGCAAACTCAGAACACACAGAAGAACAATAGAGATGTTTTTATTAAAAGTAAAAAGCAATTATATGTAATATCATAAAGTAAAAAACAGGTGATGGGTTTGGAAAAGGTTTTCATAGTACAAATTGCAAAGGATTCATAAACATAACTGTACATAGGGCAATTAAAACTTGAAAAGGTCAAGTCACTAGAAAAATAGAGTATATGTTCAACAAGTACGTGTAAAGCTGACATGGTATGTCACTTTACTGGCATTAGACTGGCAAAATTATATAGACACACAATGTAAAGACCTGTCTTATGGGACAAACACCTGAAAGAGTACATTCATAGCCCCATGATAGGATTTGTTACAATGTTTAGAAAGGGAGGTGGCAATATCTATCAAAATTAAAATTAAATACACATATTTGTTGGCCTAGCAACTTCAGTTATAGAAATGTATTCCATAGAATTAAAAAGTTAACTACAAATGGAAATATATACAAGGATGGTTATTACCACGTTGTGATAGTTAAATAAATTATGACATATTCATAGCATGGAGAGTTATACATCTATTAAAAGGAATGAATTAGAGCTCTATTAGTTTCAGGTTGGAGGTATTTCCATGAAATACTGTTGACTGTGCAAAGATTTGGAGAAATGTGTATAATAGGATTCTGTTTTTATAAAATACTAGCAACTCTCCCATGAAAGTGTTTGTGCGTACATGTGTGTATGTGACTAGAGAGATACATTCTAGGCTTTAACATGGATTACCTGGGGAGTGGGTGGTGATGAGGATGCGGACAAAGGAGAGATGATGAAGGGAATGCACGTAGAAAATACCTGGACTAAAACAACAGATGTGAAATCCCCAAGTATAAATACACACAGACACACACACAGACACACACACACACATGTGGGTACTCTCTCTCACACACACACGTGCGCACTCTCTCTCTCTCACACACACACACATTAGGGGGTAATGATAAATCTAGCTCTGTATGCACTGACCTATGTGAATGGCCTATGGTATTTTGCCAAGTTTCAGTTTATAGAATGGTTTCTGAAGTATAATTTTAGCATGATTAAGACATAGAATTACCTATATGTGTGTTGTATATACACATATTTATGCACACACATATGTTTAAGGGTGTGGAAAACTATATGCTATTAATGTCGCATACTTTAGGCAGTGGGAATATATAGCAAGGACAGGATGAGATCTTTATTTTTGTTATCTATTGTTTTACTTGTTACACCAAACTTGTATTAACTTTGTAATTTATAATACAACACACGAATTCAAGGGATTACTACCTTATGTATGTATAACTTCCAGACTCTACAAAGATGTTGACTTGGTCCAATAATACACCAGTTCTGGCACCTATGGCCAGCATTACTTAAACCAGACTCTGACTTTGTCCAAAAGTGAAATTTACTGTCTTGATGCTGAGAGATAACTAAGAAGCCATTAACTTTTTCCTCTACTTCTCACCAGCAGCCCGAGAGGTTGTTAATCCCATATTTACATACATGAAAGAGGGAATCAGCAGGCTTCATTGACTTGCCAAAGTTCATAAATCCAGATCTCAAATTTCAGGTTTTCTTTTTTTCTGTTATATCACGAGTGCTGCTAAGCAGGTGTTTTCCTGACTTCTTCCAAAAACCCAACACTCACCCATAAATGAGCATGGGTGGGCATAAAGCTGCTTCTACACAGTGACATTTTCCTCTGTTTGCCATTTTTTCAGTCTCTGATGTCCTCTTCTCTCTGTGTGGTTAAATCCTATCCATTTGTGAAAGCGTTTGAGTTCCTCAGCATGGCATCAAAAAAAAAGACTTGTCTTTTCTGTTTAAAGCAACATAGTCTGATCCTTAAGCTAGATCATGGCCAAGGTTTTCTTGGCCTGCGTGCTTAAAAACAACAACAACAACCCAGAATGAATAAAAAGGCCTTACATAAATGAGAAAGCTACTACAATGAAACAAACAAACAGCAAATACCCAAAATATAAGATGCAACCACTGAAAAGAAATAATTCATACAACTAGTCTTTTAGCTTTGGTTTTTAAGAAGTTGTAGGACTATTGCACATATATGTCTATGCTTTTTTTTTCTTATATTTGTAGTAGACAATTCTAAGATGACCTCCAATGGGTGATGGCCTTGTATAATCCATCCCCTTGATTGGAGGCAAAAGTTCAGACTTGGTTCGAGTAACTGGAATATGGTGAAGGTGACGGGATAGTCACACCCATGACTTAGATGTTATATATAAGACTTTTTCTTAGCAGACTAGAGAGAGAGAGAAATTCTCCATTGTTCTATAGGAAATAAGCTGCTATGCAATGAGAGGGTTGTACAGCAAGGATATGTGGGCAGCCTCTAGGAACTGAGACTGTTACCTGGCTGACAGCCAGCAAGAAAAATATCAGTCCTACAGTCTCAAGAATCTAAAATCTGCCAACAGCCACAGGGGTTTGGGAGAAGACCCTGAGTTCCAAAAAGGAATGCAGCCTGGCCAACACCTGATTGCACCCTTTTGAGACTCTTGAGCAGAGGATCCAGGTAGGCCATGCCCGGACTCTTGATGCATGGAAACTGTAAGATAAGAAATGTGTGTTCTTTTAAGCCACTAAATTTATTATAAAAGAAGCACAAAGCATGAAGTCATAGGAAGAACACAGCTATGGAACATAGGAGACATGTTCCCTCCCTTTGTCCCATTAAATTGCTGTGGATCATCAAGCAAGTCCCTCAGCCTTTGGGAACTTTGGTGGCCTGATATGTGAAATGTGAGTCTTTTAAAGATCTTTTTATGGTCTTGCTACTAAAATCATTTGACTAATATTGAAATGAATTGCTGTAAGATTGTTAGTCATACCAAATATACTGCATATTATTGTCATACATTTTAACCTGGTCTATTCTTGATTTTTTGTCATTGTTCTCCTAACACTCCAAGTTTAAAAAGTCCCAAGTTCATTAAATCAGCATTCTGGGATTTTGATTTAAGAAGTCAGGAAGAGGTCTAAGGATCAGTTCAGAAAATTGTTTTTAAAAAATTATGTGATGATCTGGCCAGGTGTGGTGTCTCACACCTGTAATCCCAGCACTTTGGGAGGCCAAAGAAGGTGGATCACCTTAGGTCAGGAGTTCAAGACCAACCTGGCCAACGTGGTGAAATCTTGTCTCTACTAAAAATACAAAAATCAGCCTGGAGTGGTGGTGGGTGCCTGTAATCCCAGCTACTCAGGAGTCTGAGGCAGGAGAATCACTTTGGTTGAACCTGGGAGATGGAGGCTGCAGTGAGTCAAGATCGTGCCATTATACTCCAGCCTTGGCAAAATAGAGTGAAACTTTGCTTCAAAAAGAAAAGCAAAAGAAAAATTGTGTGATGATCATCATGACCTGTTAGAAATTTTACTGTATAACTCAGAAGCAAGATATAATAAAGGTGAAAAAAGATAAAGGAAAAAAAGGAGAGAAGATGGAAATTTTACTTCTTAGAATGTGAAAGATGAGTTAGATGGGATTCCTGCCCCTATTTCTGGAGCATTACATAATGGAGGAAAATGGAGCGAAGTCTTGGCATCTCTGGAGAGAACTGAGCACTCTCCCAAGGTGAGAGTTTTATGTCAGAAGGCAGCATCTTCTCATCACCATCAGGATGCTGGGGGTTCCGCTGATTCACCTTAATGGTGTGCACTTACTTACACATAAACCAATAAAGTGAACAGTGGTGAAGCCACCAGTTTTATTGTGTTTTGTCATTATTGTGAAACATCATATTTCATATTTAGTGCAAGTAATGAGCCTTGGTGAGGCAAAGCTCCATGCTGTGCAGGGTAAATAGTATATTCCCTCCTGATCCTGCAAGGCTGGCTATAAAAAGGACCTGGGTCAGGAAACATTTTCTGCAAGTATTACTTAATCAATACGCTACACAGACAGTATAAGGTAAGGGTTGAGGTCATTATTATCCAGTTAGGAAAATCAGTGAAATCCTGAGGAAACCAAGAAGTGGTTTCCTTTGCTTTCAGTGGCAGTTGGTGTGACCAGATGGAGGATTCTTTGTTTATTTAATTTCTCCTCCTTGCATTGATTTAGCTCCACGGTTGACGCAGGGGCACTGGGGTCTACTCTAGGAATCAGTCGTTGGAGCTTAGGAGCTAGCTGTCATTTGCAAACTCACCCTGGCTGGAAGCAAAGCTAGAAGATGGCGCTGCCAAAGCCAAGCACTGCAGCCTTGGAGTGAGATCCTTCCCCTCAGTCCTGCACAGCGACCTTGCTGGCTGCAGGTTCCCTGAATCTGTCGCGTCTTTTGGTTTTGGCACAATGAAAAGAGGAGACAGCTGAAGTCATTACAGTTCATCTGTTTGAAGGTTACCCGAATGAAAACAGATCTGGTGAGTTTTGTGTTTCTTTTAAGTGTACAGAAATGCAACTGCTAAGTCGCATAGGCGATCAAAGGAGCCTTTTAAGTTCAACACATCAAAGTGTTATTCCTCCTGGTTTGACCCTCGGTGGGGATTTGTTAGCAAACTTTAGAAGGCAGTTACAGAAAAGGATTAGGTGTGTTAAAGTTGTCTGAGTTGTGAAAAGGTCTTTGTGAAGCTCATGTTCACTGCAGATTTCTGTGGAGAATGTAACAGCCTAGTGAGCCCAGAAGTTGTGTTGTGGGTGATTGGACTCAAGTGCAAAGAAGAAAAACATAATATGACTATTGCCTATGAATTGTCAATTGGAAATATATTCTGAAGCATTCACTAATTTTAGTATTTTGAGAAAATGGCATTTAATCTTAGCTCCCAAAATTTGAAGTTGTGTCTTGAAAATATCAAGGCATATTGGAAAGGCGCCGCCGCGGCCTCCGCCTCGGAGCTCGGGCTGTTTCGGGCCCGGCTGCAGGCGGGAAGGCCGCCTCCTGCCCCCGACGCCCAGCCAGGCCGCTTCGCCCTGACCCGTCTCCTCAGGACTGGCCCCGGCCCCGCTGCCCACGGACGTTGCCCCGGCGTCCTGACTTAACCCGGAAACGCGGGTCGGAGGCCGCGCGGGGAGGAGGAGGGCGACCCGGTCGGTCCCGCGTCCGTCTCGGGCCGGCTCGGCGCCTCGGCCGGAGCCATGACCTCGCCGACCCAGCGCAGCTCGGGCCTGGTGCAGCGACGCGCCGAGGTCTCCCGCCACGCCGCCGGCAAGGAGAGGGTGCAGGGGGCAGGCGGCGGCGGCGGCGGCGGGCGGGGGGGGGGGGGGGGGGGGGGGGGGGGGGGGGGGGGGGGCGGCGAGGACGACGCTCTGAGCCGCCGAGACGAGCAGGACGACGACGACAAGGGCGACTCCGAGGAAGCGCGGCTGACCCTGTGGAGGAGGTGCTGCTCCTGGGTCTCAAGGTCCGCGAGGGTCACACGTCGTTTTGGAATGACTGTATCTTCTGGACTCGTGGCTGCGTGTTAACCGAATTAGCATTGAGCGGAAGGTCACAACTGGAGGCTTGTGGACTGAGACGTCCAAGAGTGTTAACAGGAAAGGTCATTTGTAAGTCGGATGCTCCAGCGGGGGATGTTCTTGACGAAGCTCGAAGCCTGTTAAGGCAACTCCGCCCCTAGAAACGGCCCGGGACTGGGTGGAGGTACTTGGTGGGGACACATGGAATCCATTAAACTGCATTATCAGTTAAGAGATGTACGGGAACGAGGAGCTGAAAACCTGGCGGAAAAGGCTGTGCTGACAACACAGAAGCAGGCCTTCCTGCTTTCTGCCATGACAGCACGTCCTCACCAGCGACAGCATTAAGCAGCGCCTCTCAGGAAAGGACAGGAGCCGTCCTCGACCCGGTAGATGACCCGCCCCGCTCGGACCGGCTGGCCCAGGCCCCGGACGTCCCGGAGCACGCGTTCGTTCCTTCTGGGTGAGCGGTGGAGTCGCAGCTTCTCCGCTGAGAGCCCAGCGAGGTCCTGCGGCTGCGGTCGCAGCGTCCACCGAGTCACTGCTCGGGCTGAACCGTTCTCCGGTCTCCCAAGGGAACCAGCAGTTTTTCTTCTGCTGACTTCTGCTTTTCGGTAATTTGCACTTTCCCACACTATAATTGGATTTTGTTTTACAAAACGGTGGGTGGCTTTTTCTTTTTTGTGCGTATACAGGATTCTGCTGGTACAGAGGCCTTTTTCTGTTTTTAGAAAAATTTTACTGCCATGTTGGCATTCCGTTCCCTGTTGCCATCCTCACTGTCACCTGATTGGAGTTTCTGCTCTGCTTCGACTTTCAGAGTCCCTCCAGCGTCCTCACATGCCCAGCTCTCGGATGACCTCAGGTTGACTTTCTCCAGATGTGCGTGTCCATCCAGCATTCTGCCCACAGTTCAGACAGAAGTCACAAAAAGGCCTTCGACTCACCACAGGTAAATATCTGTATCTATTAGGACATTTTATACATACACTTCAGTTGCGATGTGTACTTAGCAAAATTATTTTTAAATTGAAACAGCACAGTAAATACTTCATATAAAATGCCCTTTGGATTTTGCTTCCCATGTAAATCTATTGTATTATTCCACTTGTTATAATTTTAACTATAAAGGTCCAGTTGTTTCACAGAGCCAGTTTGGGATGGGCTACATTCCGTTTATGCTGTATATAGTTTGAATTATCTATAAATTGCCCCTTCTTCTGGCCACCCCTGCTCCCATCTTAGTATTTTGCAAGATTTAATGACTTGTACACCTGGTGCCCCTCACTTGCTTCAGTCATGGTTACTTGATGACAAAATCAACCTCTCATCGCTGAAGGAGAGACAGAGATGTATGTCTGATTGGTCCTGGGATTTTTGAGTTGTGCCGTTTATGGTACTCTTTGCCTATGCACCCGCTTTTTAGATTTTTTTAAATTTTATCTTACTGTTTTTATAATTTCTATCGAGAAGAGGCTGTGACCAGTACCAACCTTGAGTACAGTTTTTTCTTTTTCTGTCCACAGGTAAATTAATGTCTGCTCTGAAATGTCATTTATCTACTCACACGTTCTTGGGGAAAAAAAATCAAATGTCCTAGCAGATGTTGCATGTAAATTGATAGCAAGTAATGATTACAACCCAGATGATTAAGAATTTTGTGACAGAAAGCTCTGCTATGTTTTTTTATATACAATTATGATAATTAGCATTGTCAGACTATAAATCTTTGCTTTTTGAAGTTTATTTTTACTATTTCTTTATCACTGTTCATTGTGTCACCATTGGTTTCATAATGTAAATACTATATATTGAACAAATTAAATGTCAAACTTTTTTATTACCATAGTCCATGTTAATAGTGGGGCGTTTAGAGATTTCTTTTGTTGTTGTTAACATTCACTGCAAAAGTACTAGATGGTGTATAACTCTAGAGTTGAATTTTAAGGGATTCCCTAATATGTATACTATCTTTTTACCTAAAGTAATAAATAAACAATGATCTTGAAAGTGCCTGAATCAGAAAAAAAAAATATCAAGGCATTATGGAGGTAAAATCACTGATATTTTATTTTCAGTGTACATTGCAATATTTTAAATAGCTTACACTTTAGATAATTGGGGCAAACAAAATGTGTATTTATTATTTTTTATTAGCACCTTAGCAGTGGTTAATTTTCTTAGCATTTTAACTTGTAAAAGGATGTAAAATTAATTTTCATTTTGGATTACAATAGAAAAAATAATATTTGAATATTAAAATTTTCTGAATGTAAAAATCTTAGACATATATTTAAAGTTACAATTCCAGCTTTATTTTGGTTGGAATTGGTTAGTAGGCTAGTTTTTAAATGATATGTACTCTAAAGTCACTTTCTTTACCCTGAACATGTTTTAAATAACTTCTTGATCCATTTCTCTCCTCTACTTAGTAGCAGAAAAATTTAAAATACCATATAAATAGAACTAAAGCAAATGTACTCACTGATATATTTTTGTTGTTTTGTTGTTCATATTTATATTTGTGATAGAATCTATTTTGGTTATTCTGAGGGTTTTTTTTTTTTCCTATTTGTTCTCCAGACTCAATTAGTTGCTTTCAGCTGTTATTTTTTCCTGACTAAAACAATATATCTAAAAATTAATTTTAATTTGGTATTGTTTTAATCCACAAATTTGAGAACTGTTTAATACTTAGGTATTTAGTCAAGTTTGAATCTTATTTTGACAGCATTTAAGGGGCTTAAGAGGGGAAAAGAGAAACTGAGTGTGGAAGAGGCTCTTGAATTAAAAATGTATAAAGGTTAAACATCAAACACTCATGGCTGTCATCATAATAATTCTGAAATGCAGTAGACTGTAGACATTTATCTCTTTCTCCAATAATGCTTAACTTCCTTGACATATTTGTTCTTCTGTTGACCTGATTTTCATTTTCTTAGCCTCTGGGATGTTAGCTC
Source organism: Plecturocebus donacophilus (assembly GCA_004027715.1). NCBI lineage: Eukaryota > Metazoa > Chordata > Mammalia > Primates > Pitheciidae > Plecturocebus > Plecturocebus donacophilus. The sequence continues at coordinate 9,491 of PVKP010021801.1, forward strand.
CGTAACGTAGGTTTGAGGGCAGGTTTTTGTTTCAGCTTCATATCAGGCAGCTTACCGGAAGAATTCCAAATGAGGTGCTGGTTGGGTACTCTGTCTCAAGGTGGTCTTGTCAAATTACTGAGATGTGGCGTTGGTTGGTTCTCAAGTAGAAGGCAACTGATTACTTATATCTATCTAATTTTAAATGATGTGTGTAAAGTTTCTGGAAATAAAACTTCAAAAAGTTTATAGTCGTTCACCAAAAAAGCCATTTTTGTTTCCCCTCAATTTGAAGATTGATTCACAAACACTTTGATTTGGTGATTGGAATATGGTTTGATTGTTAGAAAGAAAATATGATTGTGCGTCTTCTGCCTTCTGTAATAAATGCCTGCATTTCTATTATTTTGGTATAATTTAAGTTTTTATTTTCTAATTTATATATTTCTAAATAAAGTCACTCAATTTCTAAAATAAAACCTCTAACATTTAAAAATAAATTTTACTGGACATTTGACTGAGATTTATTTTTCACAAGGAACATAAGCATGAGAGTTGAAAACTCTATCAGATAGTTGCTTTTCAATTCAAAGCAAAATATTAATACATGTGAGTTTTAAAAAAATCTTAGACAGGAAACATGTTTATGGTGGAGAAATGAGAAGATACAGAAAAGTACAGAAATGTTTATAAAAACCATCCAGTCTCAACAGGAACAAACAACTATTAAATATCTTGGTATATTTGATAGTATAAAATACATACATATTTTTAGAATTGGAATCATACTGTATACAAACTCTGTTCTGTTTTTTTTCTGCCAGAAAAATTAACTATTTTAAAGCATTCTGAGCTATTTTTAGTGGCTATGTAATATTCTACAAGTGGTTGAACCATAATTTCATTTTATTTTATTGATTTAGTTTTTCTTTTTCAACTTTTAGATTCAGGTGGTATATGTGCAGGCTTGTTACATGGGTAAATTGTGTATCACAGGGGTTTGGTGTACAAATGATTTCATCACCCAGGTAGTGAGCATAGTACCCAATAGGTAGTGTTTTGACTCTCACCCTCGTCCCACCCTCCATTCTCAAGTGGTGTCTATTTTTTCCCTTTTTGTGTCCAGACAAATAATAATTTTAAAAATTCCTTTGTTGATATTTAAAAGTTCATTTTATATTAAGAGGATACAACTCAATTTTATTGGTACAATGTGTTTTAGATATTCAAAACATTGACTCTTTCATATTTTCCAAATCCGGCTGTTTTCGATTCCCCAGAATGGAATTCTTCATTATGGAAATGGATAACAGGGGCTCCTAAAGTGATTTCTGCTCCTTTAATTTGAACAATTGAACATTGCAAACAATTAATTTGAACAATTAAGCTTTTATTCTGGCTAACATTGACTGAGTTCTACAAGATTCATTTGAAAAGACTTTATAGGCCATTAATACATCAAGGGAACACCTTGTAAAGATTCTCCTTTCAAAATCGTTTGGAACACTTTTCTCTCTGAAGAGTAACAAGACACTAGTATATTTGCAAGCAATAGGATATTTGGCTTCATTAAAATTCTCAAAGTACTTTTGATACTACTACTACTATCTCTAATATACCAGTAGTAGTGTCAACTGAGGACTATGGTTTTAGATGGGTTATTAAATCAGTAGGGGACGATGGATTTTTAAAATCTAATTATCAGGCACTAGCTTTACGTAGCATCTGGCCAGCAGTCCTTAACTCAACAGTTCCCCACTTTCCACGAAACTCTTAGAAATGTGTTTTTAAAAACGAATTTATGATGCTTCCAAGGACCAACACTGATGGTTGAACTATTGCTAGTATCTGGGAGAAATGTCCCTGGACTAGAACATATCAGTGATTTAAGTTTCAAAGTAATCAGAAAATAGAAAAGAAAACCATCCACATTGTACCTTTTTTTGTTATTAACTCCTAATGTACAGCCTCACAATCTATATAAAAAAAGGAACGAAATCTTCACCCCTTAACCTGGTGTTGCTTTTGAGGAGATCCAAGTACTTTCTATACATGCTTCTCCTAGATATTAGCATTTCTCTTTCTAAAACCATCAGAGATGAAAGACAATTGTGGGGAAAGAGGATAGAAGTTAAACAAAGGTGATGGTGCCCTGCGCCCCTTCGTAGGCTCTGCAGGCTGGCATAGAGAGAGAAGACCTTAAGAGCACTGCATATGGGTGAAGGGAGTTAATGTACTCCATTTCCTTGGCCCGGGCTACCTGAGTGAGGGCCGTCCACACAGCTGGGGCTCTTCCAAAAAGAAGTTAGTTTTTGAAGTGTGTGTGTCTGTGCTTGCCTAACACAAAACTCCTGTACGTGGTAGTGGTGGCCTTGCCTTTTAGAGCACAGGAAACTCAGACCATGTAGATGCAAGTAATACTCACTAAGGCCAGCAGAGAACCATGGGGGCAAATATTGCTAGACCCTATAAATTGATGCAAGGGCTGTGCAAATCAGCCTGTCTCCCCAGCAGCAGATCTGATAAGGGGATGTGTGTGGAACCCAACTGGACCAAGAGTGAGGCCAAGAGAAATTCTTAATACCTCTTTGTCTGTTGGGAAATACTTGGCAAAACTGTTTTTATTGAGATAGAGTGCAATTCCACTAAATAACATGCATTTTAAGAATACTGGAGGAAAGACAATCTGGCCATTTTCTGGATAGTATAAGTGTGGGATTATGAGTCATTTTGATTTTACTTTTCTATTTAAAAATAATCTGCACATAATATTTTCATAATCAGAAACAGATTTCCTTAGGTAAGAAAAGAAAAATGACAAAACACATTTTATATTTATTTGTGCACTAACAATGCTATTGAAATGTTTCCTGCCTCTCTCTTAATTTTTCTGAATTTGTGAAGGAGTCTGATAAGAGATGCCAACAGTTCTACGTTTCTTTTGAAGTCTTGTGTCAGTGACAGCCATATTTTGGCTTGTCACACACAAGTTGGCTAGGTACAGTCGTGACAAGGGAAGGATTGCTTGGTCAACCAGATTTTCTCCCTTCCTGGAGTAGTAACACCGGAAGCCACACCTGAAACAACTCTTAACCTCAGTCATTCCCTCTTGCTCTGGTGAGAGAATGTCGTCATGTGCTGGGCAATCAAGGTTACGTGATCTGGTGGGCCAGATCTGATTAATGTTTTTAATTGTGTTTTTAAGATGTGACACACCCACGGAGATTTGTTTTAGATGAATGCAGTATAAAATGAACAATAAAATAAAACCCCCTCCAAGCTCAGTATTACTCTACATATTTCTCTGAGGCGTCAGCAGGTTTTAAGTCATTGGAAGATGAGCTGAAGCATTCTCTACATCATTATGCCTTTCCTAGTTGTTGGAAATAAATTTCAGTTTTAAAGGCTTTTCTGTGTAGCTCTGTTCTCTACTTGTCATTGGTGACATCATCCATTATATTTTTTAAAGGATCAGGAAAAGATACATGAAAAGTCATAATATGAATAACTATGACCCTAGGAAGTACTTTATCACATACCCAATATTTTCTCTTAGTACATAAAAGTTTCTGCATGCTTTTGTTTGTGTGCATGGGCGTGTTTTAAAAGGTCAAAGAATACAAATGCTTTGTTTAAAAGATAACTGTGAAAGATATATGTAATAGAGAAATTGTACAGAAATTAATAAAACAAACATATTAACTCTTAAATATACAAGTTGTTGGGGAATTTAAAAATCTTGAATCAGGAAATTTAATAATGTGTTAATTTCTGAAAGTTATTAGATTACTTGCTTGAGAGCCTATACAGTAGAAAGACGTATTTGAAATGGCTTTTAGAGTCTATAAATAAAAATAAATTTGAGGGAGAGAATATTTTTTAAAGTAAATAACTTTCAAAAGTTAGGTCAGTAAAGATGCACACACATTGGACTTGCAAATTGACAAAGTTCTTCTTGGTACTCTTCGTTCAATAAGTAGTTCTTAGGACTTACAACTAAGGAATTAAGTTTGCCTACTAAGATTCTACATCCTATCTAATGCAATTTTGGTTTTGCTGTTGGTGAATATACAGGGTATTTCTTCTATATTTAATTGTGGGAAACACATCTTGAAAACCTAGGGTTTTACTGCCTTTTTTTTCTGAGATGGAATCTCACTCTGTCTCCCAGACTGGAGTGCAGTGGTGAGGTCTTGGCTCACTGTGGCCTCCCCCTGTTAGGCTCAAGTGATTCTCCGGCCTCAACCTCCCGAGTCTAGGACTATAGGCACGCACCACCATGCCTGACTAACTGCTCTTTGATTTTGTATTAATTTGCAGCTTCTCTTTAGATTGAAGTAGCTCCTTAGAATTTTTTTAAAATCCTTAAACTCTCCCTTGACATTTAGGAGAAAAAATAGGAATTCGTAATAATCAGGGGCATTAGGTGTTTGAGAAAACCTTGTTTGGGAAATCAATTTCATATTAAACCTGTCTTCCAGAATGTACAACATTAATTGAGTTGAGTGTAGACTAGGAGATGTAATCCTTGCCTTGGATTAGCTCAAGGGACAAATTTCTACTCACATACAAGATGAGAATTTATGGGAGTTACTGAATAATATGTTTAAAAGGTATACACTAATAAACAACAGGCAGTTTACAAGAGGCACCCTGCAGCTTGCCATGAAATCCTTCCAACTAAAGTTTCCATAATCTCTAAAACAAAATAAGTAATATAAACCCATTTCAAATTTTTAGGGCATAGTTACTACCATAGAGGCTTTGTTCTCAATTCAGACTTTTATATGAAATTAAAGTCATATAAACATAGCAAATAGGATGAGTATCTTTGGCTAGATATCATAACTATTTAATTCTGGTGTGAGTCATTGGTTTAATTGTTTTAAGCTAATCTCAGTGGAAGAACAATTTGTTGACAGTGGCCTGGAGTAAGTGTGGAAAAATCTAGGGATCTTTGCAGCTTGGGCACCATCACATAATTGTTTTTATTGCTGTATTTACTTCTTACACACACAAGTCCAGGTGGGCTGTTTCTTGAAGCGCTGAAGCATCTTTTTGAAAGGAAAATTTGCGGATGCATGTCTATCTAAAGAACAGATATTTGCAAGTGATGGTGATTCAGGAAGCTAATAGGATAGGAACTGTTTTAAATTGTTTCAATCTGAATACAGTTGCTAAAATAAGAATGTAGTTTGGTTTTAGTACAGGAAAATAAAACACAAGCCAAAGATATGTTTTCCTTTTAAATAAGCCTCCTAAATCCTAGAGAAAACTTCTCAACTTGCGTAGTTGAAAGGATTTGAATTGTGGAAAACCCCAGATTGTGTATACATTTGAGCTGGAAATTTTAAGAAGGTGGCTATTATTTTAATATTCTCTATATTTTTTGTTGATTAATTCCATTTTTGTTAGCCTCTTTGGTTACAGTAGATGTGTGTTATGATTTACTAGCAAAACCTTTCTGTGTAAACATTCAGAGACCTTGCCAGTTCTATATTGAAAATTTGGCAAATGTGGGAATTACTGTTGTAAGAAGCTAATAGGCCACAAGCAAACTATTTTTTGGCTGCCATTTGATCTGGTGATATTTGAAGAGAAAAAGCCTTTGAAATTATTAATTTACAGCAAAAATTTTGGATAAGTGTAGCATAATTACCAAATTATGGCTCCTGGTTTCTCCATGCCAACCTTATGTTTTTCACCATTTGTCAGTCATGACTGTCCCCTTTACAGAATTTATGCCAAATAAAAAACTTGAAAATTGAATATAAGATTGGAACACAATTTCACCTTTTTTTTTTTGGTAAAGTGGTCATTTGGGCTGATTGTAATTTGTGATTTATGTAGACTTCTTCCTGCTCAAATTTCATTTTGCAGACTCTTTCATTGTCTATCAAAGTGGGAGTAAAATCAAAATTGCTGGAGGTGGGACCCTGGGATCTGCCTTTACAGTAGATATCACCAGTAAATTTTTTTTTTTTAATACAAAAATCACACTCTTTATCCCATAGGCTGAAGTGCAGTGACACGATCTGGGCTCACTGTAACCCCCACCTGCTGGGCGCAAGTGATCCACCTCTCACCCAAGTAGCTGGGACTACAGGCATTACCACCAGGCCCGGCTAATTTTTACATTTTCTGTGGAGATGGGGTTGCGTCATCTTGCCCAGGCTGGTCTCAAACTCCTGAGCTCAAGTGATCCACTTGACTCAGCCTCCCAAAGTTCTGGGGTTATGCGCATGAGCCACTGTGTCCGGCTAGGTAAACTTCAATGGTTAAGTGTTAGGTAAACTTTAAGAGCCATTTAGATTTTAGGTGTTTCAGGAGTCATAACTTCCTGTTTCAGATGCTATGAAGGGAAGTGAAACACACCTTCCTCCCATTCTTTACTCTCTTACACACAAATAATTTTGACAGAAGTTTTCATGTGAAAGAAACTCACCTGGATGGCCCAAGGTGGATTGTCTAGAAATCTAGTTTGCTCAATGCCACCATGGGCTCATGCAGAGCTGACATGTAGTATAATTCGTTTAATACCCCTAAATAATCATTATAGGCATAATAGTTATGAAGGAAAACAGTATTAAGGATATTTCCTCAGTTTCAAAACTGAGAGGTCAGTTCTTCAAGTATTGTCAATCACTGTCATTATTATCATGATTAGCAATAGCAATTTAAAACATTGCGCTTTTATTTATTTATTTTCGAAACAGGGTCTTGCTCAGTCATAGTCTGGAATGCAGAGGTGTGAGCATGGTTGACTGCAGCTTTGACTTCCCAGGCTCAAGCCATCATCCCACCTCAGCTTCCTGAATACCTGGGACCACAGGCATATGCCAGAATGCCAAGCTAATTTTTAAGCTTTTTTTTTTTTGTACAGATGGGGTTTCACTTTGTTGCCCAGGCTGGCCTCAAATTCTTGTGCTCAGGCAAAGCTCCTGCCTCAGTGTTAGGATTATAGGCATGAGCTACTGTGCCCAGCCACATTTGTGCTTTTAAAGTCGACTTGGTAGGTCTATATGGTTTCCACAATGTGGAGGAGATCTTGACTGATCCTGTGTTGTACTGATGATTTTTCAACCGAAGTTTTAGCCATTTAACTGTTGGCCAAGAGAGAATCTTCACAAACTAAAAGGCTAGTTTATATATTCATCCAAAAAGTAAGTATAATATCCTTCATCTTAATATGCTACCAAAGATAATAAAATGAGGTAACTAATCACAAGAAGAAGCATAAACTACAAAATCTGTTGGCTTGGGACTTTTAAAAAATACAAAAAATCATCAATAAAATCAAATACATGATTTAAGGCATATGTATATAAAGAAGTGAGTGGTCTGTGAAGGCAACGGTGTTTAATTGGTTCCAGGAGGACAGATAAAAGCAAATTTTGGTAATCTTGGGGTGCCTAAATCCATTAGCTCACAACAAACTGTAACTCCACAATTTCAGTGCTATATGAAAAATGCCATTTTAGACATGCAAATTGTGTTGAAATAGAAGGAAGATAGAGTTCTCAACTTTGTGTGATAAGGTTCTAGAAGATTTGTCAGAATAAGGACTCTTGAGCTGGTTATGGATAATATGTGCTCAAGAAATGTTAGCATAGTGTCATTATTCTTAATCCATATGATAATTGATTTGGGAATCAGGTGTGTTTCAGATGATTTTCTCACTGGGTTGAATTTGACTTTAGTGTGTGGTTTTGGCTATCTTGGTTTTCTAACCATTTCTGTATGTAAATCATATAGATTTAGTGAAACTCATTTGGAGCTTTGATCTAATGTCTCCAAGGATGCTGTTCAATAAACTCTGTTTAAAGTTCTAGAGCTTCTTTTTTTTTAATTGCATTTTAGGTTTTGGGGTACCTGTGAGGAACATGCAAGATTGTTGCATAGGTACACACATGGCAGTGTGATTTCTAGAAATTCTTTAAGGAAATATCCTTGGAAATGATGTTGAGTGGTGTTGAGGGGAAGTTGTAAATGGGAAAAGATGTCACAGAGGTACTTCAAATAATAGTTTGAGATTTAAGAAAACTTGGTGTAGTGCTCACTTTGGCAGCACATTTACTAGAAAGTACATGGCCTATACGATGGATACGGCTAATAGCAATACTGTGCACCTTTCTGTTGAGGAAGGCTAGAGGTATTGATTGAGCTGGCTGATTGGTTATATTTAATTATTTCCCTCATAGCCATTTCTTCTATAGTTATAAAAACAGAGTTCACAAACAAAAGAAAGATAAGATCTCACATTTAAAGTGAATAAGCTAGGTGGGGTGTTTAAACTTTTAATTGCTAATTGAAGAAAAATCTGGCTAAAAATAGGAAGGAGCTTGAGGCCAACATGATGTTAAATCATCATGATGTTGAATGCAGACCTCTTGGGAAAGCATTTCCTCTTAAAACTAAGGAAAGTTTGGGTTGAGTCATTAAAGGAAACCTTATGTATTCATGGGAAACATATCTAATATCTATAAAGTTTGCTTTCTAACATAAGCTTTAAAAATGATGCTCATTTAATAAATACTTTTAGTTTATCGAATTTTACATTTTAACAAGTAGAAAAACCTATATGTTTCTGAGGTAGATCAGACTAGAGTCATCTGCATTCGTGGTAAGGCACTTACCATGTAATTTGAATTATATGACTGACAAAGCCTTGCCGCCTAAAGTTGTTATATTAAAATTGCAAGTCTAATTTCAGCTGAAGTCAGGATAAGGAAGAAAAAATGTTAAATATTTGAAAAACACGTAGAGGAGTGGCAGGAGACATTGTAAGTTTGCTTTCCTTTAAAAATTACTGTATGAGGTTATGGTTAGAAAGACTTTAGAAACCTGTGGAAAGCAGGAGCTAGAAGATAACCATTTAATTGTCTTCATTTCTTTCATTACTGATGGAATCTTTCTTAATATATATAGAACACTGAACATTAAGTAAAAGTAAAATATCTCTCTTGAAAATCAATTGAGTAGAACACAGTACAAGCATTGCATGTGACACTTACCAAGTGTCAGAGGAGAGACTGATGATCCCTGTCAGTCATTGAAGCAATAATTTCTACATGTCAATGAGATGCATCACACAGAACCACAAGAGAAGGCTGACCTTCTCAAGGCAAAATACCCTATTATTAAGATTTTTTTTTTATAGAGATGTGGTCTCACTGTATTGACCAGGCTGGTCTCAAACTCTTGAACTCAAGCGATCCTCCCATCTCAGCCTCCTAAAGTGCTGGAATTACACACATGAGCCACTGTGCCTGGCCAGGGCCACCCTATTATTTATATCCAACTGCAGTGCTTTTGAGAGTGAATGAGGGCACTGTTAATAATTATGCCAAGGCATCAGGGGTGAACCAAGGTTACTTTGGACAAAACTGCATTGTATGGTCACCTTACCCTTTCCTATTTTACAAGAGGAAGGCAAACATCCTCCCCTTCCTAAATCTTGCTATACTGAATGACCCTAAGCTGGGTAAACTTCCAGATGCCAAACAAAGAGACAGTTGAGGATGCAAGCCTGCTTAAGGAATAGCTAGTAAGAGAAAGCAAAGAAGATTTCAGTAGGAAATAGCGGAGGGGCTGCACCACATGTCCACCATGCAATAAACTCCTGGTAAGGCCTTGTTGCTTCTCCCTCTCCCTCCCTGTCTCATGATTGAAATTCAGAGCTGAGATGGTTGTCACAGGGATGTGTATTAATATATTTACATAAAACAAATACTGAAAGCAGACTTTTTTGGGATAGAACACAAATCTGATTTGTCTGATGAGCCTGACAAGGAGGACCAGTGTTACAAATTGGGTTATGTTATTAAGATATTATACTTTATGTTATTAAGTTATTATACTTTCCTTAAGTCATATGAGTGAAATCTTCAGCTCTTGGATTTTGAAAAAAATAAATTTTTAAGCCCGCATACATTTTAAATTACATCTGTAGCAACTATTAAATATATTACTATTGAAAAAATAAACATACATAAGTGATACATAACTTTTTACCATCCTTTCAGCAATTTTTTCCAGAATTTTAACTTTGAATTTAGATTCAGGGGGCACACGTTCAGGTTTGTTACCTGGATATATTGTGTGGTGCTGAGGTTTGGGATCTGAATATCCCATCGCCCAGATAGTGAGCATAGTACCCAAAGTGAGCTTTTCAACCATGGCCCCGTTTCTTCCTCGCCTCTCTGCTGGTTCCCATCTTTATGGGAACTATTGTTGACATCCTTATATCCATGAGTGCCCAGTGTCAGTTCCCACTTCTAAGTGAGAACTTGCAGTATTTGGTTTTCTGTTCCTGTGTTAATTTGGTTAGGATTTTGGCTTCCAGCTGCATCCATGTTGCTGCAAAGGACGTGATTTTGTTCTTTTTTTTCAGGATGTGCCCACGGTACATATGTGTCACATTTTCTTCATCGAATCCACCATGGATCAGCACTTTTGTGGATTCCATGTCTTTGCTATGATGAGCGGTGCTGTGATGAACATGCAAATGCATGCATCTTTCTGGAAAATTTTATTTTATTTTGAACATATACTCAGTAAATGAGATTTAGCAAAGATGTTTGAAGACAATTTGAAGCATGTGCATTGAAGCAGTTGTGATGTTTACTGTCCTTGCCTCCAGTCTCAGAGTCACTGTGACAATCTCTACAGCTCCCATATATTTTCAAAGTCCACCTGCCTGCATGCACGCACACACACACACACACACACACACACGGAACCACCATGGGCACAGTAACTCCTCAAATCGGTGAATTTTTTGCTGGAAAATGATCCTGAAAGGAAGCCTCTGTCATCTTGTCCAGTCAGGCAACCAAAATTTTCTGGCCTGGACACTTTATTTGTGGCTGAGTCTGTCAGAGTATGAGTCCATTGATCTCCGGCGAACTTGTTAAGCCAATTTATTCCAAAGCATATCCACTTTTTTGTCCATTTGGAAGCCATGAGGTGAATCTCTGTTCATGGGTTGCTAGAATTTATACTCAGGCCGTGGTTGTCAATCTAATTAGATCTTTATTTATTAGATTGGCAGAATTTTTCCTTGTTCCTAGCAGATGATCATTTTGTCTTATTTTGTTCTTCAGTGAATCTTGATACAGCGAAAGACATGGAACCAAAAGGAAGATGCTTGAAAGATTTCTTCAGGCAATTGGACATCAGTCTTTCTGGTCGATGCCTAGGGAGTGAGGCAGTTATGGGAGAAGGGGTCCTGAAAGGGAAATAAAATCATGTTTACACAGGAAAGAAAATGATGATGGAATGACTCTTCTACCTTCTTTGTAAAGCTTTAACCTTAACTTGCTAAAATAAAACTAGTGAGTTTCAGTTCTGAAGGCAAGAAGGCAGGGGATACAAAAGAATAGGTTGAGGAAAAGGGCCTGCTGCTTAGCAACAGGAGAGAGTGTAAGGAGGGCCATATGGGACTGCTCACTGTGGCAGCTTGCTCCCCGTGCAAAGGGCAACATGCACGGTGCACTTATACAACGTGGAGGCAGGCTCGTCGGTGGGCAGATACTTCTACTTCTTAGTCGGGGTCTCTGGATGGCTCTGAAAAAATCAGTTCTCCCTGAATAGGGCTGCTATACTGATACACCTGTGGCATTTGATTGGAAGATTTACAATAAGTGGCCTATATTTTTGTGGATTCTTAGTTAGAATATGGCACCCTGCCATATTTTTTTTTTTTTTTTACTTTGACAAGAGGGGCTTGCCACCCATGGAAACAGAGTTTGTGCTGAGGAATTCGGCAACCAGGCACTCTTGCAAGGCTGGAAGTTTCGTAAAAAGCATCTTTCAGGGTTGTGCTGTGCTTCTTGTGTAAACTACTCGTATTGGTAAGTTAGCCTGTGAAATAGTTGACTCATGCCTAATTAAAGAATGTCTCTACAGCCAAGATGAAAACAATTAAACGAGTAATATACACATTTATTTTTTATCATTTGGCAGAGCTCATTATGCCAACATTGCTGCTGTAGGTAATCCAAAACTGAAGAAAAGCTAACAGAGAATTCTAGTATCAAAAAGCTGGCATAAAGGGCACCTGCTCTGACTGACTGAAAACGTGACCAGGGTCCCCACCCACTCCCTCCCACTCCACCCTCAGCAGCAGAACATGGTCTGAAAACCGTTGAGCCAGCCAGTCTCTAAAACCTCACTTAGCCTGGTCTAAACCATGGTTTATTCACCTGAGCACTTGACATAAGGGACCAGGTAGTTTTTTGCTGTGGGAGCTGTCCCATGGATTGCGTTTCTACTAGATGCCAACAGCAACCCTCCCCCCGCCACAGCCGTCACATAAAAAATGTGCCTTAGGAAGGTGGAGGTGAGCAAAATCACCCCAGGTTGAGCATACTGGCCTAAGCCACCTTTTTCACAATCCTGAACCTGAGAATTTGGTTGGTATTTGGTGCTAAGGAATGTGCTCAGAGATCTTTCTTTAATAATACCCCCACCATAGACCTTGACCAACCTTGGCTACATTGGCAGGAGACCTTCAGATGTCCCCATTCCCTCTTCATGAAAATGTACTGTGTTCCTCGACAAGGGAGGAAGGAACTCACCATTGCACTCCCACTGCTGACTGCAAAATCTACTCATGGTGGGTCTGCTGTGTGTTGCTTGGAGATGGCACAAGGGTAGGAATTGGGCAGGACATGTCCACACCCACCCTCAAGATGCCATTAATAAGGTAGCCAGATACATAAGCAAATAAGTAGCATGCATGAGCTCTCTGCTTTAGAGGCAGTTTCCATCACTTCATCTCTACTTGTTAGGAAAATAATACATCGCTAGGAATTTCACTGAAAGAAAACAGGACATGATGAACTGTTCTGGCACAAAGCTTCTTTTAAGCTATGGAAATACATTTATAATAGATTGTATTTGGTGAAAAATAGTATGCAATGCATGATCAGAGTTGTGTAAAATATACACATGTGGAAAGAGTTGTATCAAAGTGTCACAGTGGTAGGTTGTCTCTGGGTGGTGATGAGTCTTAGGTCCCTGAAAAAGGACCCTGAACCCCTGTCCTGGTGGGAAGAGAGAGGATGCTCTTCCAAGATCATGGATTCTCTCATTGCTTGTTTTCTATTTATAGATGAAGACAAGAATAGTTAATATTGCTGAGCACTTACTATGAACCAAGCACTGTTGCTAAGCAAATTATATCATAACTCATTTAATCCTCATGGCAGCCCGAGCAGGGCTATCTGATTCCATTGCTTATTTCTCATTGTTTCTCCAAGTGTGGCTGCTTTGAGGGGAATGTTTTCTCTTTATATAGGGTTAGATACTGTTCTTTGTCTGTGAAGGGGGATACTCTGGTTTCTTTTAACTGATTGATATTTTCTAATTTTTCTGCAATGCCCAGCTATTTGTTTTTCACTAGAAAAGGAGGCATGTAGTTTTATTTTTGTCTCCATGCTCAGTGTTACAAGGATGTGTACACTTGGGAGCTCGAGTCATTTTCTCAGGACGTTGGGGGTCCACTGAAAGACATAGGCAGGGGAGGGACTACATGGGATGCTGCTTTGGAAATTCCAGCTTGTGCTTCATGAAGAGTAGGCAGCTTAGAGGCAGAGAGGCCAGTGAGAGGCAGGAGCAGCAGCCCAGGCTGTCACTGAGTACAGGACAATGTGGCAAACATGGAGGAGTGCACGTGAGTCCAAACAGTTCCGACCGATGTGGATTTCAGCACCTCCTCTCCCCACAGCTCATGTATAAGCTATGCACCTGGGGCAAGGCACTTCTGTCTGTGCTCCCATGACTTAGTTGAGGTGACCACTAAATGGGAAAAGTGCCTGGCTGGTGGCATGTAAAAAGGAAGTGCAAGTGGTAGCTCCCTTTCCTAGGCTCTTGGGGCAGAAACTGGTGACCAATTTTTCCCTCTGAGTCACCCAGCTGGCACCAGAGAAAATCTGGGGCTGCTAGTTCAGACAGGGCCAGCTCAATGCATAAGGAGCATGGCAAATTGGATTCTTGGACCGGTTTGGAAAAGGTGGGAAAGAAAACAGAGTCAGAAAAACTGGGCCAGATTCCTGGATTCTAATCCACACCCAGAACCAGCCCCCTCAGGTCCTGGCTGTGCTGTGTCCGGCTCAGTCCAAGACAAGTGACACTGGTCCCTGCCCTTAGGGAGGTCCCCATAGACAAGGGGAACTTCCTTGTCATATGAAATATAGTATTCTCATGGTGAATGTGAAAAGAATGCAGTCTAAGCATCATAAAATGTAAAGCCCGCTGGCAAATGAACATTTTTAGCAGGGGGCATTTATCCCGCCGAGCAAGGTGAGCATGAGGATGAGCAAAGTCCACCTCACTTGATTTCCACCAAGGAGACGTGGCACCATATCAGAAGACACCAGCTGCTAAGATCACAGGAAAAGGAACAGGGAAGTCCTGAAATGCTGTCTTCCTCTCAGCCCTCTAGTCCAGGACGGTCTCCACTAAGGTTCAAAGATGCCTGAGATGTTTTATCAGCCTTTGTCAATAGAATGGTTGTCTTGGACCAGTTTGTGTGCCACAAAATAAACTCACTTCTCAGGAATCCCAGGTTTTGGTTTTAACCAAGGGTCCCTGTACCATTAGGCATCCCAGTTGGCTCACAAAAGGCTGCTAATATGACCTCACCCCCTTAACCAGTAACAAAAGTCACCTTAGCTGGCACATCATTCACTAGTGGCCCTGAAAAGGAAAAAAGGAAAATATCATGTTCCCTAGAAGAGAAAATGCAGCCGTCTTTGGATGGGAGGGCCTGGAAAGCAGTTTGAGGGCATGGAAAAAGCACACCTCCATGGGGATAGCCATGATTTCCTTTAAAAAGTTCCATTTCAAAGATATCTCGGTGTCTGTCAAGGGTGTGCACTGTCAGATAGTCTTCAGGTGCCCCTTTGTGTGTTTTGAATGAAAGCAAATTTGAAAACCAAAGGGCAGAAGTTGCTAGGTATCTATTTTAGAATGTGGATGTTCCTAGAAGGGTTTACACACTGTGCGGGAAGCTGCCAAATCAGTCCTAGGAACTACTTACTCTTGGAAAACTGGAAAACTTGCATGGCAAAATTGCGATCCCCATGAGGTACCTACTGCACAGGTGTACCTACTAACACAGAAATACTTTTGAAGAGACAAGCTGCAAGTTTTTCATTCCTTTCCTCCAGTAAATCCTGTTAGCCAGCGAATTCTTATACCTTAAGGCCCAGAGAAGCCAGGGCGTATGAGTACCAGCTTGGAAAACAGGAAAATGGGACATGTGACAACCTGTTGGGCAGGAGGAGGGCATGGGAGCACAGGGGTTGTGGGAAAAAGGTGAGATGGAGGCCAGACACGCTGCTGGGGGATGGTGGTTAAGATGCCTGGCTCGGGAATCCCAGAGGGGTAGGTGGAAAGCAGCTGGCACGCCTTGGCTTAGCTTCTCGGGGCTGTGGTCCCCACTGCCCTCTGTGGAGCCCTGGTTTCCCCTCAGGGCCACTGCCCTTCCACGCCGCCCTGTGGCTGGGTGGGGCCCTGAACGGGCTCTGACCAACAAGCCTGGGGTGAGCGCGCAAGACACTGCTGAGCCTACACTGCTGTGGCGAAACCAGGCAATGCTCTCCTTTTCCCTTCCACGGGGACCCAGAGCTCCCCACAGGCCGTTGAAAGGGGCAGGGAGGTGAGTTTCAGGCTGCATCTAAGCAGGTGAGAAACTTCCAAGAGAAATGAACCCTGGCTGTCAGGCCTCGTTCCTGGAAACACAGCCTGACAAGGAAACACCAACAAGGCAGGCACCCTACAGTTTCAGGAGGAGGAACCCTCTCACCCTCAGGGCTGAGGCCAGGCAAACTGCCTCCCAGAGGACAGTGTGAGCTGACAACCCATATGAGGGGTGGCTGGCAGCAGGAGGTCTCTTCCCATTGCTCAGGGCCTCCAGGGCAGGAATCTTCCCTCTACACCCATACACCACCTGGAAACAAGCAGGAAAACACCAGACAGCGGAGCATTCCTGGAAGATGCCCATCCCAAGGAGGCCCCCGAATTGGCAGAGAACAGGACAGCCTTACTCTTAAGGGTGAGTCTGTAAGCGGCTGTACTTGGTAGATTAAACTCACGATGACACCGCCTCCCTGAAGGCTGCCGACAATGAAAACATGTCTACTTGATAATAACTGCATCTTTCACACCACAGAAAATAACCTGCTCTGAAACATCAAGGTTCACAAGCTGGTCTTACTAGAACCTCCATGAATCAAACACTGCAAAAAAGCCTTAGAACCACAGATACATAACACCTAGCTAGCCAGATAACAGCACACAGCTATTCTTTTTTTATTTTTATGTCTATTTTAGTGTAACAATTTTCTTAAACTCACAGGCATTGAAAACTCAGCAAATGTAAAGCTATACAATAAATCCTTAACTTCACACATTGGAACAATATTTTCTTAAATGAGCCAATCCTGAGACACAAATTTCATAATTCTTGAAAGATTTTCTTCTGTAACAGAAGTTTTGGTTAAAATGACTTTATTTGACCTGAATCAATTATGGAATTATGTTGAAATGCTAACTGCATTCCATGTATTACACCTATTAGCCTTTAAGCCAAAATTCTGCCAGTCATTTTCATCTTAGTGCTGTGCTCACAAGGACCAAAAGCAGGTACTAACACTGGCTGTCTGCCCAGTAACATCCTAGAACACAGGGCACTCCAGCCACATCACGTGAAGGCAATAGCTGCACCTGGGTCAGGGCATGTGTCCTATTTTTTTTCATCACTCACACACTCAGAAATCCACACTTAAAAATATCAATTTTTCATGAAAGGAGAAAGAAATGACTCAATCCCACCTAAGGGGATTCCTGCCTCATTCCCTCACAGGACTCTGTCCAACCACCCTTCCTTGCCACATTCAAACATGCTCACACCCACACACAGTGATGATTTGGCCGCTTCTCCCATCAGTTCACCTCTCTTAGAAAAACTGTTTTTGGCTTAACTTTGTCAAGCTGTCTGGTTGCCTGAAGATTTATAGATATTAAAATAAAAAACTAATTGCAACTCCGAATACTGCTGTAGCACCTGATTTAATGTCTAAGGCAAGCAGGCTGCCAAGAACACTGAGAAAGGGAAACCCTCGCACACTTTTCATAATGGAGCCACGATGGAGATCAGCTTGAAGAATCCTCCGAAAAGTAAAACTAGCATTACCATATGCCCACAATCGCAGTCATTGGTATACCTGAAAAAAAAAAAAGAAAATTAATATATGAAAAAGATAACTGCACTCCTAAGTTTATCTCAGCCCTATTCACAATAGCCAATATATGGAAACAACCTAAATGCCCATAACAGACGAATACATAAAGAAAATGTGGTATGTATACATAATGGAATACTATTCAGCCATAAAAAAGAATGGAATCCTGTCATTTGCAGCTGCATGGCATAAATGGGGATCATTATGTTAAGTGAAATAATCCAGGTGTGGAATGAAAAATATTGCATGTTCTCACTCATATATAGTAGCTCAAAAAGTGGATCTCATGAAGACAGAGAATAAACTGATGGTTGCCAGAGGCTGGGAAAGGCTTAGTGGGGGTATAATGGGAAGTCAATTAATGTATATAAATATACAGTTTGGTAGAAGAAATTAGACCTATTGTTGGAACAGTAAGATGACTATAGTTCAGAACAATCTACCATACATTTTAAAATAGCTAGAAGAGAAATATTTGAATGACTCTAACATAAAGAAGACATATTAAGGTGATATAGACATTCCAAGTAGTCTTATTTCATCTTTAAAAATTAAATAAATGTATTAAATTATTACCTGTACCCTGAAAGTATGTATATCATATGCATCCATTGTAAAAAATGATTCACAGGAAAATAATCACTAAGGCAAGTGATGGTAGCACAGTGATAGTTTCTGAAATGCACATTTTAAAATTGAAAGGCACGTGAATTTATATGCCTGGCACCATTTGTAATATCCCCTAAAATTTACTCATTCAAATATGTTGTATTTGTCACTTTAGAAAGCAAACCTTTTCACGTTTCTCTCATGAGTTAAATATAATTAATTGACACACCCTTTAGGTGCATCTTAATGTATGTAAGTGCATCTTATTCTAAAGTAATACCAAGTCTCAGTGTAACAAAAGGCTCAGCCCCCATAAGGCGTATCAGACCTTTTTTCCATTTGTGATTACAACCTTGGAGGAAAAATGTTTTACAAACAGTATATTAAATAAATATATAGCCAACATGTCATTTCTAATTCTAAACTCAAAATGTCAAATGTTTTCTGATTTAGCTATTTCTCATATGACTAAACTGAAAATACTCATTATCTAAAACCTAAGGAGGATAACTTTTACCCGTTTCCTGCCAGACACCTTATTTTATTATTAAAGACCAAAGTTTCTAATGACCCAGGAAGGAAATTTATTACAAAGCAACAAATAACTAAGCATGCATAGTGTCACACAATGCTATGTGTACTCCTACAGAATATATCAGACCCCTATGTCAAAGCATGATTTCCAAAAAGATAAGAATTCTTAAGCAAAGTTTTTGACTTTTAAGCAAATATACAACAAACACATGCTAAAGAGTAACCTATTAATGAACAATCCAGTAAAAGCACATTTTTTTTTGAAACTGAGAATTTACAAGCATTTTTAAAAGAATGTTAGAATGAGACTAAGTTACATAATAACTGATTAATGTTTTACAGTATAATAAAGGCTTTGTAGTTATTTTTTGTACCTAAAAAAAAAAAGAATCAGTTTAACAGGTAACACACCAATGTCTAAACTTTCATCAAATAGTAAATGAACATGAGAGTACTCCATAATTAAGCAATTATAGGGGCTGTTAAATAATCCCCTGCACAAGATCCAGAGGTGTGTAATTGCATAATTTGATTTATTTTTGGAAACAGGGTCTTGCTCTGAAGCCCAGGCTGGAGTGCAGTAGCATGACCATGGCTCACTGCAGCCTTGACCTCCCAGGCTTAAGCAATCCTCCCACCTCACACACCCAAGAAAATGGGACTATGGGTAGGCACCATCATGCTCAGCTCATTTTTTTTTTTTGGTAGCAATGGGGTCCCGCTATGTTGCCAAGGTTCATCTCAAACTCCTAGGCTCAAGGGACCCTCCTTCCTCAGCCTCCTAAAGTACTGGGTATTATTAGCATGAGTCACCATACCCAACAATGTATGATTTTTCCTAGAGAAATTAAAGGCATATAATCCTATGCAATAGAATTCAAACTAGAAAAAATAATTATCTGTATTTTGAAAGAACATATTTTCCCTTTGGTCTTATCTTTTTCAGAAATATTCAGACAGAAATAATGCAGCTTTTAAAAAATTAATACAATATTGAAGAGATATTTGCATTCTCATGTTTATGGCAGCACTGTTCACAACAGCCACAATCTAGAAACAACCACATCCATCAACACAAGAATAAATAAAATGTGCCACGTATGTGCCATGGAGTACCATTCAGCCATAAAAAAGAATGAGATCCGGTCATTTGTAACATTAATGGAACTGGAGATGATTATATTAGGTAAAATAAGCCAAGCACAGAAAGACAAACATTGCATGGTCTCACTTATTCATGGCATCTAAAATTGAAAGCGATTGAACTTATGAACATAGAAAGTAGAAAGATAGTTACCAGAGGCTGCGAAGGGTAGTGATGGGGTTGGAAGATGTGACAGGTTAATTGGTACAAAAACCATATAAAGGATAACACCTAATATTTGATATTAAAACTGGGTGGCTATAGTCAATAATAATCTAATTGTGTATTTTAAAATAACTAAAAGCATAATTGGATTGTTTGTAACAAAGTGCTTGAGGGGATAGATACGGCATTCTCCATGATATAATATTACTCATTGCATGCCTACTAAAACATCTCATGTACCCCATAAATATGTACACCTACTATGTACCCACAAAAAACTGAAATTTAAAAATCAAATGAAAACTCACTACCAACCAGCAGGTGTCTAAAACAATGAGCCCATCTGAGGTCCCACAGCAGGTGGGAGTGAATACAATTTAGAAGTTCCTCTGAAGAACTCTGTGCAATGAAATCAACCCCTCAAAAGTTGTAAAAAATAAGAGTGGCCATACCCAAAGGTAATTTCACCTTTGTTATTCAGAAACCTAGAGCTACAAGTAAACTCTGAATCTGTTACCTCCAAATTACTTAAGCTATTTTACTTTTATAGTCAAACCTGATTCTGATTTAAAGGCAAAATTCAACTTAAAATTTTCCGTTTGTTGAGGTTTTTCTCTGAGCAAATGTGTACTTTATTAAGTACTTTTGAATGATTTGGTTTTGGGTTTTTTTCTAAATCCTTGAGGCTATTGAACCTTGAGTTCTCCTCAGAAAATGCCTCCAGGACTGGCAGTGCTGATGAGAACTGAGAACAAATCATGTAGCTTAAGGCACCTCCTGAAATTATATGAGATTTAGGCCCCACAAAACCCGGCTCTATCCTTGCCTGTTACTCTGTGTTGAGTAGTTACACAACTGTGTAAGCTAGCTTTAGGAAAATGTTGCATTTTCTGTGTTTCCAAGAATATCCCGACCTTGGTATTTCTTGGAAGTGCATTCAAATAGAAAAATCAAAGGCCTGTTTACTAGTTTGAAGGTTCTTTCCAAAAAGTGTAAGTTCAAGTATCTCCTGAAACACTTTGCCCTCAATCTCGCATTTCCCCCGACAGAGTTCACTACATCAGTGAATGAGTACCCCATTCTCCTGTCCCATGCGCAAGGCTTCTCCCTGGCTGGCCCTTCTACACCAGGCTGATTACCCGGAAAAGCAAAATCACTCTAGACAAGCAGTAAGTACATTATTCAGACAAAGGGAAGTCTGAGCAACTTAAAACATCAGCAGGATTTTAGTTCCTATTAAACAAGGCAGAAATTTCCTTAGCGCTAAGGAACCGGGTGGCACTCCTGGCATTACTGGAAATTGAATAAGCTCATTTAGCAGTGAAGAGGATTGACATCACTTATCAAGTAATTACAAATAATCCACATTCACTGAAATGACAGAACTTCTGAGAAACAAAATCGCTGGGTAGGGACATATGCCAAGCACACCACTGAGCATCTATTTACATTAATGCTTATTATTTTATACTCAACAATGTAGCATGGTGCTCAGTGCCTCCATTCTGCATGCATATGTTGTTACACAAATAATTAAGGTTAATCATGTAATAAGGTTAGAATACTAACATACACTGCAAGTGTATCACTACAGTATCACACTGTGTATGTTATCCTTGAAAAATATTCTACTGTGCAATCATTTCTATTACAGGATTATACTGATTGACTTTCACCAAAGATGATATATAAAGTACTGCTTTAGCACATTGGAGCACAGGGGGAGGGGAAGAGCAACTACTGTCAAATATTGTTCAATATTAATAAATAATAGCACAATCTTTAAGTTCTCAGAATGTTTTAAATGATTTGCTGAACTCACAAGAACCCCTGCTACCCTGGCACAGTAGATCTGCACAGGTGGAAGAGCGTGTGTCCCCAGAAAGGCTCAGGCCACGGACTCATGTTTGCATCACTGGCCTGGCCACCCTCAATGCTGAGCCCTGCTTGGGGGGCTGCCACTTGCCCCTCTTCCCTGTGGAGAGTGCGCTGCGGGCTCCAGGACCGGGGAGACCCAGCCGCAGCCTTGCCATAAGCCTTACCACTGCAGGCGCTTTCCTGGTGAGGCTGGGAGGCATCGTGGTGGAGACCACGTCTCCCCTCATTTCTTCTGGGTGCATTTCCTGCTAGACAGCAGGACCCCTCAGGATGCTTCGGGCTAAGGTGGCCCCAGCACCAGGACTTCGGGCATGCACAGCTTAGCATTGCTTTGCAGGTAGCATTCAGCACTGGTGCTAGTAAACCTGTAATTGCTTTTTCTTTTAGTTGAAAAGAAGTCAGGAGAAAAATAACTAAGGTTTAAAGAAAATATTTGTATCTAATGAAAACTGTTGTAAAAAATATTTTTGTTTTCCCAACTCACCTAATTATTCATGTAAAAACCACCCCACTTTGGCTATAGTGTCAGTGTATTATTGCATACATTCTTACTTGGAGACTGGGGAGTTAGGGTCAGCATAAAACCGTAACTGGCATCCTGGGAGGAGGAATCTCAGTCCAAATATCATCACAGAAGAATAGGCCTTACACTAAGTGAACTCAGCAGACTTAATTAATGAATGAAAAGCTTTGTTGAGTATGTTGTACTGCCTTTTTTTTCTCTCTCAAATTATTTAATAGTAAATCCCCCCCAAAATAGGATATGAATAAAATGGAATTGGCATTGGGAGCATCACCGTATAAACACAGAATCCAGGTACACAGGCCAGGTGCAGTGGCTCACGCCTGTAATCCCAGCACTTTGGGAGGCCGAGGGGGGTGGATCGCCTGAGGTCAGGAGTAGTCTGTCCAATATGGCAAAACCCCGTCTTTACTAAAATTCCAGGAAAAGGCCAGATGTGGCTGCACGCACCTGTAATCCCAGCGACTTGTGAGGCTGAGTCAGGTGAAGAGAAATCAGGGCTTCAGGACCCATGCTGCTTTTTTTCTTTTGAGATGGAGTCCTGCTCTGTCCCCCAGGCTGGAGTGCAGTGGTGCGATCTCGGCTCACTGCAACCTTCACTACCCGGGTTCAAGGGATTCTCCTGCCTCAGCCTCCCAAGTAGCTGGGACTATAGGCGTGTGCCACCATGCCCTGCTAATTTTTTTGTATTTTTAGTAGAGACAGGGTTTCACTGGGTTAGCCAGGATGGTCTCAACCCACTGACCTCATGGTCTGCGCACCTCAGCCTCCCAAAGTGCTGGGATTACAGGCATGATCCACCATGCCTGGCCAGGATCCATGACTTTGAAGTAAGTTGCCAATATAATGGCCTCTCTACTTCCTGAAAGACTGTGAGCAGGTATGAATGAGGGAATTATGAGCTTGGCATCCTACGCATTCATGCTCTCCTAAAACTGTGGCCAAACTCAAGACTAATGTGCTAAGCCTATAGGAAGGCATCTTGCTCCACCCCAACATGGTCAGAATACAAAACGATCTTCAAGCTTGCAGGGGCACATGCCTAAAAACAAAGCAGAAAGGGGGTTTTATTATTGATACT
The DNA here is from genome assembly GCA_004027715.1 of Plecturocebus donacophilus. Taxonomy (NCBI): domain Eukaryota; kingdom Metazoa; phylum Chordata; class Mammalia; order Primates; family Pitheciidae; genus Plecturocebus; species Plecturocebus donacophilus. The sequence goes on from PVKP010021801.1 coordinate 32,656, forward strand.
CTTCAGTCAAAAAAAAAAAACAGGACTAGGAAATTAGAATAACTTGCCAAGGCCACAGAATTAACATTAAAAGTGCTGAAAATGTAACCAAAACATGTAGCTCCTGACCCCAACTTTTCAGTTCTCTCTGCTCCTATTCAGGGCCTCTGGGAATGAGAAGGCTCCTCACCCCAGCAGTCAGCAGCCATGGGAGACACTGGAAAACACTGACAAGGAAGCTCACTGGGAGAGGGTGATCGGTACCTGGGAAAAAGCCGCAGACTAGAGAGTGGCCTTCATCCATTGATCAGATGCTGTCCTCCAGGGCCTGCTACTCATCCAGCGACCGGAATATTTTATTTTCAATATTTAAAGCAAATATAAGTTAATAAGTTACATTTAGAGTCTGACCTTTTTAAAAAACCACACTATATACCTTGCGTGTGTGTGTGTGTGCACGCGCGTGCGCACGCGCACAGTCAGAGGGTACCCACATGACTTTCCAATAAAGGACAAGAAGCCATCTTCCAATGGTCAGAAACGTGTGTGCTCATGCACAGTACTGTAGCTGTAGACTGCTTAAGTGACACTGAATGTGAGGTTCTCTGGACCAATGCCTTATGTCCTCCCGCAGGCCTCAGGAGGAACGACCCACCAGTGAGGTGGAGCGAGAAGTGTCGAGATCCTGGAGGAGTAAAGTCCCTTCTCCAGCTCTCTACAGATTAAAATATGACACCATTGATTTTCCTTCTTCATTCCCCAATTTTCTTTCTATAAAGGCTTCTTCATGTTTTATTTAAACCTAGGAATACATTTAAGTTTATTCTCAAATTGAGAACAGATTTGCCATTAAATCTGAAAGTTAGAATACTGTGAATAAAATATCATCCCATTTCTGTTAGAAGTAATTTTCCCCATAAGCCCCCAGTTATCAAAAAAATTATCAAGAGACTCCAGAGAAAATAAATGTCACTGTCATGATAAAGGATACGCACTGCTCAGCGTCTTTTTGGGTTCTCTTTGGCAAGATTCATTCTCTCTAGTTAGTGCTTAGAAGCCGAGGTGTTGACAATAGATTACCATGAGATTTTTATGCAACCATCAGATTACACCTCCCAGGTTCAAGCAGTTCTCCTGCCTTAGCTTCCCAACTAGCTGGGATTACAGGCATCCACCACCCATGCCTGGCTAATTTTTGTACTTTTACTAGAGACAGGTTTTCACTATGTTGGCAAGGTTGACCTCAAACTCCTGACCTCAAGGGATCTGCTCACCTCAGCCTCCAGAAATGCTAGGATTACAGGTGTGAGCCACCATGCCCAGCCAAGGACTGAGTAGAATTTGAGTAGCTGAATAAACTGATTTTTTTACACAAGTGTATGATCATTATGTTTAAGGAACAAATGCACAGGTAAAAGGTGATCATTGCTGGTAGGAACCCGTCACAATAACTTTGACATCTTTGGAAGCCCAACTTTCAAATAAGGTAAGTTTCCTTTGGTTTCAGAAATCCAATCACAACCCTTAAAGAAAATTACCTTAGTGAGTTGGCAGAAAGTAGCATTCCCCAGAGCCTGGCTGTGTAAACCTCAGCCGCAGCAGCTGCCACTGAACTATCTAAAGGAGTCTGCATGTGTGGCTTCTCTTAAATGTTTAAATGTGCTTTTTTAAAATGCTAAAACCTGTTTGAAAGTTGTACTTGTTTTCTATTTGATTGACTTTTTTAGGACGTTTTATGGACGTGTAAAGACAAAGGCTTGTAGAGAGCTGCTATGAGAAGGTTTGTCGGTGCTGGTGATTTTATTGATATTCTGTGCTCTAAAGCCATCATCTCTTAAAATGAGAAATAAAACCTTCATCTACAGATAGAAATGACACCTCTCCTGCTCAAAAACCAGCAAAGTTACTTTCACAAAAGGAAATATCTCAAATTCAACAGACTCGTGGATCACGAAGTATAAACTCCGTTGGAATGATCGGGAGCTTGCTCAGAGCCAGGTCTCTGCCACTGGAGAAAGATGCCACCTTCGGGAGAAGAAACCCCCTCCCCGTCACCCTACTTCGTGCTCCATCCCTTGCTTGACCCTATCTGCTGGTGGCAAAATGCTGGCATCAGTGGTGGCCACAGAGCCCAGGCTGGACGTAGAGGGGGCAAGTACACAGAAGTCATGTTCACAGCCCTGCAGTGATGGCACAGATTTTGGGAAGTGAGTGCAGTTCGTAGCCATGCTAGACGCAGCCCTGGTCGGTGAAAAGGTCTTCAGCCAGGCTGAGGATATGGAGTTGCTTGCCCTGCTCTCTTCGTCCTTGGCTTTCTTTGCATTCAGGACACTAATGAGCGTGGGGCCGGCTAGCTGAGGCCCTGCTGGCCACCTTCTACTGCAGGGGCTCCCAGCTCCAGGGCTGAGTCAGGTGCAGGCAGCAGACACCACATGACCCCAGCCTCCATTATTTATTATTTGCTCTTTTTATAACCCCTGCTCTTTCTAACCCCTGCTCTAGAGAAGTAGATTTTTTTTTACCACCATATGCTGAGGATTTTACTTAGCAAAGTGGTTAAATATTTCATAAACTTTGCAACTTAAAATCAATCTCTTTTGGGTGAAGGTAAAATTGTTTCCATTACTCTGTCATCTTGGTTAGAATAAATCCTGAGACACAAGTGTGCCATGACCACTGAAGCAGGGTGGAGAATCTACCTGCTGCCTTCCTATTTGAGAAATGAGAAGAAATTGATGCAGGAGAAACAGAGAATTAACATCTAGTTACACAATCTGCCAAATATTTCTATGCAGGACGATAAGGTACCTTAAGCTCTAAAATATATTTGGTTTGAAGACTACTACTTTTTTTTTTTAATGTGACAGTATTTCTGAACAAGGGACACTCTCAGGGCACTATGAAAGGAAGATAAATCTTGGGGCTCCAAAATCACTAAGCTCTTAAATGGCTTGTTTTTGTATTGTGTCACCTGATTTTTTAACTAAAATAGCTGTTGCCACACAGGCTACTCTTGGGTTTTTAAGAAAGTGTGTAGCTTAGTCATTGAGAAGTGCCTTTGGTTTCAAAGGTCCCACTTGGGCTGCGACAAAGGGCTGGATGTGGCTGCACTTCTTTCCCCTCGGTCCACCTCCTTCTGGCGTAGCTGGGACTACCCGCGCCCAACTTCTTCTAGTTACTTCTCAGCCCCATTTGCAGTTTACGTACATAGGTCTGAGAGGTAGGTAGGTTGTCGCTGTGTTGTGTTTCTCTCTCTCTCTCTCTCTCTGTCTTCCTTTTTTGGTGGGGATGGGCGTGGGGTTTCTTTTGTTTTTGAGACAGGATCTCACTCTGTTTCACCATGTTCACCAGGCCGGTCTTGAACTCCCGACCTCCTGATCCACCCTGACATCATGATCGCGGCTCATGGCTCACGGCAGTGTCGATCCCCCTCCCTGAACTCTGGTGATCTCAGCCTCCCAAGCAGCTGAGACTACAGGGTTCCCTTAAGCCCAGGAGGTGGAGGCTACCATGAGCAGTGGTCGCACACCTGCACTTCCAGCCTGGGTGGGTGGGAGTGTAGGAGAGAGAGAGGCAGAGAGAAAACAGTTCACTGTGACCTGGATTACCTTTTGCCTTTGTTTCCACCCTCTTATTTGCTGGTTTATTCTCACCATTTCTTTTCACTTCTGTGTGTTACATTGATCGTTTCTTGGTTTGCGGGTTTATGTATTTATGTATGTATGTATCTATTTATGGATTTATTTAGTGGCAGGCAGGGTCTCTCTCTGTCACCCTTTTATTCAGTCTTATTTTCTGCATGCTGGTGTTTATAAATAATCACATTCATAAATTATAAATAATATGCAGTAAGATATATGCAAATAGTCATTACATATGAAAAAAATGAATAATTGTTCTACATCCATGTGTGTGTAAATATATATTTCTTTTCATTAACTTTCATGCTTATTTTAATTACCACCTTTGTCCACACTCTCTGGTTGTTTCTTCTTATCGTTTCTTAATTCTTCCATGTTATTCTTACATTTATCATTTCTTCCTTTGTTCATTCGTTCATTTATTTATTTAGAGGCAAGGTCTCAAGTATTTATTTACAGGCAGGCTCGCATTTGTTTATTTTTTTATTTGGAGGCTGGCTTGAGTTTATTTAGAGGCAGGCTCGAATTTATTTAGACACAGGATCACAAGTGTTTATTTACTCGTATTTGTGGGCAGGCTTGCATTTATTTAGTTATGTAATTATTTAGAGGCAGGCTTGCATCTATTTACTTAGAAGCAGGCTCGCATTTATTTATTTATTTAGAGGCAGGCAGGCGGGCTTGCATTTATTTATTTATTTATTTTTATTTTGTAAAATAGAGACAGGATTTCTTTCACCATGTTGGCCAGGCTGGTCTCGATGTCCTGACCTCAGGTGATCCACCGGCCTCAGCCTCCCAAAGTGCTGGGGGATTACAGGCATGAGTCACCACGTCCGGTTATTCATCTATCTATTAATTGATTTATTTAGAGGTGGGCTCGCATTTATTTATTTGTTTATTTATGTAGAAGCAGGCTCGCATTTTATTTATTTATTTCTTGGGAGCAGGCTTGAGTTTATTTAGAGGCAGGCTCGCCTCTCTCTCTCTCTCTCTCTCTCTCTCTCTCTCTCTCTCTCTCTCTCTCTCTCTGTCTCTCTCTCTCTCTCTCTCTGTCTCTGTCTCTGTCTCTCTTTAGAGGCAGGGTCTCGCTCTGTTGCCCAGGATCATTCCAGCCTCAACACTTTGAACCAAGCCATTGTCCCACCTCCAGTCCCTTCTGTCCCCACTAGCTGGGACTACACTCATGTGCCACACCAGCACAGGAGTTAACTGTTGCATTGTTTTTAGTGTATGTATGTATGTGTGTATGTATGTGAGACAGGGTTCAGGGTTCCACCGTGATGCCCAGCCCAGTCTGCAACTCCTGCTCTCAAGAGATGCACCTGCCTTGGCCTCTCACAGTGCTGCTGTTACAGGCCAGAGTCACTGTGCCTGACTCCATCTATATTTGCGTGCCTGCCTGCGTGTCTGTCGTCTGTCTGTCTGTCTTATCTATCACCTTTTTAGTAGGCATGTGGTCTCACTTTGTGGTCCACACTCTGGACACATATATTTCCTTTTAAACTTTGACAATGATGATAATTTACACAGGTGGAGGTGGTGTCGTCTGACATCTCGAGATGATCTCAACCTTTTGGGCTCCAGTGATTCTTCCAACTTAGCCTTTCAGATTGCTGTGATGACAGGTGTGAACACGGAATGGCCTGATCATATTTGTCTTTTGTTGACTCTTTCCAGTCCTTGTTTCCAGTCTGGATGCATAGTTGACGGTATGGGCATTGTAAACAAAGACGATGTTCAGACGTATCCCACGATCCTGCCTTTTCTTTCTGGTGGCACAAGCCCCATCGAGTGTGGTGCACCTGATCTCTGATAGTTTTGAATAGTGTAGAAAGCACGTGCGTTGGCTGTGTGTACCGTCTTCTTTTTTTCCATGGAGTCTGTCCTTGTCCAGGCTGGAGTGCTGTGGCGGGATCTCAGCTCACTGTAGCCTCCGCCTCCCAGGCTCAAATGATTCTCCTGCCTCAGCCTCCCCAGTGGCTGGGACTCCAGGCATCTGCCACTATGCCCAGCTAATTTTCCTATACTTAGTACAGACGGGGTTTCACCATGTGGACCTTGATGGTCTTCATCTCTTGCCCTCGTGATCCTTCTGACTCGGCCTCCCACAGCTTTCGCGGTGTGATTTCTGTGGGACAGGCTCACGTGCGAACTCACAAGGCTTTCCAGATCCATGTCCTGGCTGATGTCTCTGGCTCAGCGTCCCCCATCAGCTGCCTGACTTCTTTTTTTTAACCTGTGCTCGCCTTCCCATGTTACTCATTGGCTCAGGCTGGTTTCAAACTTATGGCCTATTTCAACTTTATTATTACTGTTGTTGTTATTATTTTTGCGAGGTGTGTGGCAGAAGCTACAGCTACTTAGCTGTGTAGGGAAAATCTGTTCTTAGGACAAATTTTCATAATCCGTGAAAATTTCCCCTTCAAACGAGCATCTCTTGTAAGATGGAAACGATTTTTAAAATCAACAGAAAGACAAAAAGCATGCAGTGGAAGTTTCTTTGGCCGCCTCCCAGGGTGTACCTTGGACCCAATGGGAGGGAGGGAGGGAGGGAGGGAT
>PVKP010021802.1:0-38610 GCA_004027715.1 Plecturocebus donacophilus
TCAAAACTTCACCTGCAGAACCACCACCCACAAGCAATCTTGAGCTAATGATGGAACCTTTGATTAATGATTTTAAACAGCTTTGAACAGAATTTCAGAATACATTTTCTTCCCCAAATAACACCATGTAAACTTCGTGGGGCCAAGAAAGGGTGGCATGAAAATCAAAAGCACATTAAATGAAATCACTGAAGAAAACTCCCAAAGTATAAAATATCAACCGCAGCAGTGTTGTCTGAAGCCTGCCATCAAGATGAATGGGGGTGCCTGCGAGAAACATCAGATGGTATTTGTCAACTCGCTGTTCTGAAGGACAAAGCAGGTCATTCCCCAATTGAAGAGAAGTGAGGAAGCTGTAATGGGACAGAGATGTGTGGCTGGGAGGTAAAAATCAAACCTCCTGGAAATAGCACTGCATACAAGCAGCAAAATGCATTTCTCTCTCATTTAAATAAAAATGAAGAGAGAGAGAAAAATCATTGCAAAAATGGTTCGAGGTTGTACAACATCCAGGTTCCTGGGAGTCTTTGAGTTCATGTACCTGTCTCACTCCCTCCAGAAGGCATCTGAGCCCTGGAAATGCAGATCTTCGGTCCAGCTCCACATCACTCCCCTGAGCTCCTCTTGGGCAGCTTGGCCCCTTTGCCCCCCTTGCCAAGACACAATGGCAGCTTCCTCCCTTAACTAAGGCCCTCTGCCCGCTTCCGGATCACGCCTTGAAACCAAGTGTGGGTGTCACCTCTACCCTGTAGCTTCCGCTGACTCTCCATGTCCCACACCTACATTATATCATCATGTACTCTCTTAGAAATGGGCTCTTCAGCTGTCACACCTAACACTTGCCCCAACCTCCAGCATGGCCCAGATTCGATTACATTGTGATCATTGCTACATTATTCCAGCCCATGAGACTAGGAGGTCCCAAGGGCACTCCCTGCATGCATGGCTATATCCCTGGAACAGAGGACACTGCCAGCACCCAATAAACCCTGGGTTGAGCTGAGGGAGGAGAGTACAGCTGCTGATATTGTGATCTGAAATATAGTACAGTACTCTATAGAACTAAATTGTTAGAACATAAATACTAATTACATTTTAGAAACCAATCTATTCAATACACAGAACTGTTGGGTTTTTTGGGTTTTTTTTTTTTTTTTTTTTTTTTTTTTTTTTTTGCCTAAGGGAAATAATAAAAAATTACTGAGACACAAAGGGTGGTGTGAGCCAAGGCAGCCAAGGGGAACATGTGCCCTAAGATGAAGTTAATACAGACAGTGAGGGAGACAGCTCCCAGAGCTGCCCTGGCAATGGCTTTGAGGTCCACCTGTGATGTGACCGTGCTTGCCCACCAGTTTTGCTACAGCATATGCTGCATTCCTATGATGTGTAAAGCACTCTGCTCACCACAGGGCTCTGCTGTGCAAGACTCTGCCCCAGAAGAGCTCCCTGACAAGCTTTACTGACAACTGCACAAACCACAGCCCACTGTCCTCCCGACAGGTCTTCTGGCTATAATTGCAATTCTAAAACAAACAAACATGAAACTGACAGTCTGCACAACTCACAAAAAGGTCTTATCAGATATAACAGAAACTTGTGTCTTTAGGATTAATGTGATGAGTAACTCTAAGGCTTACAGTCTAAGCAGAAAGCTCAGAGTAGAATTTGGAAAGACTAGTACAGAGACAATATCAAACTCTGCCCCTCTTCCTAATTCTAAAATAACCCAGGAGATGCTGAAATGCAGGTCCTCCAAGGTGGTCATGTGTGAGCTATTTCCAGTTCTTCCTACCCATATCACCACCACCTCTCACTCTTAATATTAGGAAGGCTATTGGGCGTAAAGGGGGAAAAGGAGGTAATGTGATTGGAAAAGTAGGACTAGATCATTTCATTATCAAGTACTGAAAAAAGAGAGAGAGAAAAAAAAATGCTGAATCCAAACAGGGCACTCAAACCAAACACCAGAGCACCTGAGACTGGTCTTCTGAGAAAAACAGGGAGGGGTCTGGAAGTATGCAGAGCAAAGCTAAGGCTCCAAAGCCTGTGTGGGGAGCAGAGGCTTAAGAATTCCCTGTGTGCACAGAGTGTCCCTTTTGGTCACTCCCAGCTGTGTTTCTAAAACAGTATGGCAGGAAAGGGGTCTCCGTCCCCCTCCTCCTCATGCTCATCTTTGATGAGGTGACCAGAATAAAATTCAATGAGTCAACTAAAATAATTTAATTTGTTGTAATAATAATAATAATAAATCAATGTGTTATCCTAAGAGATAATCACCAGTCACAAAATATGCTAGTTAGTTAAATATACACTACCATACAACTCATCCATTCCATTCCTAGGTATTTACCCAGGGGAAATTAACGCATATGTTCACTGAAGACTTGGACATGAATGCTCATATCAGCTTTATTGGGAGTAACCAAAACCTGGAGACAATCTAAATGTTCATCAGCTGAATGGATAAACAAATTGTGGTGCATACAGATGATGGAATACTATTCAGCAACAGAAAGGAATGAACTATTAATACACACAACAGATGAATCTCAAAATGGTTATACTGAGTAAAACAAGCCAAACAGAAAGAAGAAAATTCTTAATCCAAGTTTTTAAATGTTGTTACTACTTTTTCAGTATTTCTATAATAAGAACATTTTTTAATTATAAAATAAACCAAATATGAGAAAATCTGCTAATCTTTCTTGTTCCTGTATATTTCTGTTTAAATAAAATTCTGGGAAACCAAATATAAGAAAATCTGCTAATCTTTCTTGTTCCTGTATATTTCTGTTTAAATAAAATTCTGGGAAACCAAATATAAGAAAATCTGCTAATCTTTCTTGTTCCTGTATATTTCTGTTTAAATAAAATTCTGAGAAACATAAACTAATCTATAGTGACAGGGAGCAGAACAGTAGTTGCCTCTGGGGTAAAGAGTGAGCTTGGAAGGGAGCAGCCGGGAGGGATTACAAATGGGAATAAGAAAGCTTTGAGGGTTCATATATTTATTCAATATCTTGGTTGTGATGATGGCTTGATGGGTATATACATATGTCAAAAGTTACCAAATCATACACTTTAAGTATGTGCACTTTATTGTGTGATAATTAAACCTGTTTAAAAAAATGACAGTAAAGAATGTTTTGCAACAATATAAATAGGAATATAAATTGATGGATCCCTCTTGAAAAGTAGTTTTGTAATATACATCAGAAACCTTAAAATGTTCTTATTCTTTGATATTGCCTTTAGAACTGAATCCTAGGGACTTAAAATAAGTTACAAAATTTTTACTGCAGAATTATTTATAACGAAAAAATTGGAAACCACTAATATATCTTACCAAAAAAAACTTGCTCAAATAAATTATAGTATACTCACATATTGAAATACTGTATAGTCATTAAAAGTAACAGTTATGAGGAATTTTTAAGAACCTGGAAAAATACTTATGTGCTAATGTTAAGTGAAAAAAACCTAAGATATAAATTGTAAATATGGTATAAACTAAATTATGTAAAAATATGCATAGAAAAATCTCTGAAATATTTTGAGGATTATCTCTGAGTAATGGGGATTATGGTTCATTTTTAATCTTTTAAGGCAAATTTTAAAATGTTGTTATTATTTTTAAGTATTTCATTAAATAATATATTTTTAATTATGAAATAAATAAACAATATTTAAGGAAATCTTCTAAGCTTTCTTGTCCCTTGAAAAGGCAAGCCCTTATAAAAACCCAGATTGCATTTATTCAGTCCTTGCACTGTGAAAATGTAGAAATGTGTCTCTGCAAACTGCCACCCTACAACGTGAACCCATGTTCCCTTTCCTACTCTTAGACAACGTAGAGAACCAGCAGATCAATACCACTCATTTTCACCTAATTTTGTTGCATATTTTGCTCAAACTCTGCTTCCACCTACATCTTGAGTGTGAGCTTCCTGAAGACAGAGGTGAGGTCTTTTCTTCACTTAAGGCCTCCCCTGCCACATCCATCCCACCTTGCCACAATACCCAGGAAAAAGCTAAGGACACAAGGGGACACACAAACACGAGCCCAATGACAACAAATTCATAATAATGCTATATCATGTTCTTATAACACCTCCCTTTTTTAATCGAAACGCCAACAAAACAGTGCCCTGGGGGTGTGGGGGGGTGGTATTTGGACCCATTTTGTAAAGAAGAAAATGAAACCGAAGGACTAACTTTGGCTGAGTTTAATTTCAGGAGTCTTTCCCTGACGTCCCTATGTGAACAACAGACAAAAGTGCTGGCACTCTAGCGTCACTCACTTGCCTGTGAGCTTCCATCTTGTCCTACACAGCTTTGTATCTCTAGTGCCCAAGGCAGGTACTTGGTAAATTTTTGTGAATTATTTCTAGAAGAAAGGGTTAGCAAACTGGCAAAGGGATGGCTATTCATTCGATTCCATTTTCTTTAATACAACATATATCCAAGAAAATCTTCAGTTTTTCAAGACCTATTTAATCATTTCTCAAAGATGTAACCCTCTAAACAACAATTTGTTTCATGACAGTCTTTGCGGCAGTTCTAAATGATTGACACACTGAGGAGTTCCTGCAGCCTTATCTCAGGAGTCTCCCAGCCCCCAGATATGAAGCTGAGTCAGCTCCTGGCTTCTATTACGGTCAGCATCACAGAGCCCACTGGGCAAATGTTCTGCCATGGTTGAACCCGTCTCCCTGGTGCAGCAGGCAGAGCATCCAGCTCATAAAATGATTGAATGCTTAAAACAGCTAAAGTGATGGAAGGCACAAAAGGAAGGGAAAGGAAAACATCAAGAGAGGCAGTAAGTGGGTACTAGTGGCTCAAACCCAGTGCTAGGCCTGGGAGGAGAGATTAGCGTGGCCCATGTCCTCCAGAATAAAAATGCCAAGAAGATTCTATCTTTGATACTCTTCTAGGTAATAGGAAGCCACCAAAGCTTTTTTTTTTATTTTTATTAAGGATTGATATGTTCACACCTAGTGTGGGGTGCCTCAAAGGAGGTCAAGACTGAGAATATAGTGAGGAGACATCTCAAAACTCCAAAAGGGAAATGGTGGGGCTTGAACTAGGGTGAGACAGAGAAAGTGCCAATGAGAGGATGGATACAGCATCATAGCACACTGAGCTGGCTCACTTCACAGAAACCAATTGTACATCACTTTCCAAATCCATGCTCAGTGATATCACACTGATAACTTGAAATCAGTCATGATGGGAGTGTTTACACTAAAGAAATATTGGAAGACACTACAAATTAGAGGGCTTTCCCTTCCCTCTCCCCCTAAAAGCTGGTTTAAGCATTTACACACACCACTGCATAAAGGGTTTGGAAACCAGGCGGATTTGGGAGGTAAAGTAGAGGGAAGAGTCCAGGATGATCCCAGGATGTTTCTAGTCTGGATTTTAGAATAAATACAGTTCCATCCTTTGAGATAGAAAACACAGGAGAATAAGCCGGTAAGAGGCGGGAGAGGAGAAGGTTAGCTCAGTCAAAGACATTGTGGTTTGAGGGATAAGATAACCCAAAGAATGTGGTTTGCAGATAGTGATGTTCTGTGTCTGAAGGCTAGGAAACAGCTCTGTGCTGCAGAGAGAAGTTGTATTTAAAGCCATGGGTGTGAGCAAGTAGAGTAAAAAAAATGGGACGGGGTTGCCTGAGGGCAGAGAATGAGCTTAGAACTCTACTCTACAGAACCCAATAGTTTAGAGACTTGCAGAAGAGATGACAGGCAAGGGGAGTCAGAACAATTTAAGGAGCAAAGAGAAGGAAGGGGTGATCATCCCGGAGACAACGGAAGAGGAGAATTCAGCAAATGGGGACAGCTTCACTGTCAAACGCTACAGACCCCAAAGAATCCTCTGAGTTTGGCATCAAAGATATCACTGGTCACCCTAACTAGAACAGATTCTGCAGAATGTGGGGGTGTGGGGAAGAGAAATAATATGCTCCCTTGACATTGGTTTAATCTGGTGAGGAGGTGTCATGGTAACAGTCAAGATTTAACCAAGAAAACACTAACCACTCTAGTTACCTCAAAGAAAGGAAATTTAACACAAAGAATCAGTTACCCAAGTGATGGAGAATGGGAAGCTAAGCAGCAAATGGCAAGGCAAGAAGCCACCACCTCCCCAGGAATGGAGGGACAAAAGAAGAAGGCAGGGTCTCCACAGCCCAGGAGGTAGGACCACATGGCAGACTTAGAACATTGGGAGCCATCCTCTGCAAAGGGGACATTTATCCTGGATTGTAAATTGTAGCCTGAATTTATCTCTGCAAAGGGGGCTCAGCAGAGGCAGAAGACATGTGCCAGAAGCTAGAGCTACAGAAGAGGAGAAGTGGTCACTGACAGTGAGATTGCCTAAGGCAGAGAAAGACAAGGGAAAATACTTCGGTGTCCCTCTTCCTCTCATTCTTGTCTCCCATCAGTGCCTCCTTTTGCTCACCATAAGCAAATTGGCAAGACATCTGGAGAATGTAGTTTCCCAGAATACAGAACCAAGCAACAGAAGGGTAGAAATAGATCAGACACCAAACAGGTATATGAATGGTACTGTCATTTAATACATTTCATCACATCTAAGATGCCATCAATTATAAAACTCATCCTGATTTCAGAGATGTTATTATTTTTTAAAAGCCATCTCAGAATTGATGAAATGCAGTATACCTGTGGAGACAGGATCAGATGGTACAATGCTTCATAGCCTATCTATTATTCCAGGCACATAGAGTTTCCTTTGCATGACCCTATTGTTAAATCCCGAGTCTTCAGAATCACACACCAACCACTTGGAAGAAGTACAGAGGTGCCAGGTGTGCTTCTCTGCAGGTTCCCAGTTGATCTTACTTCCTCCATGCTAACTCCCCCTGCCCACCTGGTACATCATGGCCAGCCACATCTTCATATTCATTATATCGCCCTGTACAGAAATCAGATTTATTATTTTATTCCTTGATGCGCTACCACATTCTATAATGCATGTCAATCTTTTGTACAGAAATGAAGATTATGAGAAATGAAGATTTATGAGGCAAAAGGACAAATACCAGCAAAAATAAATTATGTATTTTGTTAATTAAGATTTTTTGCTTTTCAGGGAATCCTATTACTGGTGAATGACAATCAGCATTGTGCTCAAAGTTTTTGTCTTGTAAATTCTGCATTTATCCAACAGCTTTAATCTGTCAGAACCATTGACAATATTTTTTAGAGGGTTTTCTTTCTGTTTTCTTCATAGTTACCGCTTTTTACCTGAAAACAGAAAAAAAAGAGAGTCTGTTCCAAATAGACCACCTCTTTAGTAGACCTCTGTGTTTCAATTTCAAAACCAGTACTTTCACAATAAACTAGAACAAAATTTCCTTTGGAGAATAGGATGTGAGCAACAATGCCTTCTCTGTTCTCCATTGACCCAAGCCCAGCTGGTGTAACTAACAAGACAATCACCATGCTGGGCAGCGGAGAAGGATGGTGGCCTCTCTGTCAAGCCCCAGTCCCCTCTTCTGAGGTTCATCTGCAGATGAGGAGAATATAAGAGAAGGCACAATCTTACCCTCAACGAGTACAAAGTGGAGTTAGAGAAAATGAGTAATGCATAATAAAGACAGAACAAAATACGAGAACATGTTACCAAGTGGGAGGCTGAATATCGAAGCAACATGACCAGCATAGGCTCTGAACTCTGGGTTCAAGTCCTAATATAACTACTTACGGACTTCCTGAAGCTCTCTGAGACTCACTTTTCATAGCTGGAAGATGGGGAAGTCAGGAGACCCACCTCACAGAGCCATGACAAAGGAAATCTCAGGTAGTTAGATGCATGAGAAATCTCAGGCTGGCTCCCGGTGAGTGCTCATTAAGGGTTAGCTGTAGGGCAGGCTGAATGCAACTTGACCAAGCTGCATAACTATCCTCAGGGTCCTACCACCCCCCGTCACTGCACATCCCTCCAGCCTTTGGGTCTAACCATCCCCAGGGCCTCCGTCTTTGCTCCAGAGCTCCCTCTATGCATGCTGCCCACCTCAGAGGCTGTGATCACCAGGAAACGGGTGTCCCCTATTCTAGCTAATGTCAAGGTCAGGAACAAAAGGAATCCAGGAGAAAACGCAAGCCATCAGCTAGTCAGAGGCACATCTGAGATAAGAAAGGCCTAGTTCTAGATGATTTCAGAGAGGGATTCAGCTGAATACACAAGAAGTCCTTGTGCACTGGAGTCCTGACCCACTAGGTAAGAAGTATAACCAACCTGAAGTCACTTTATCTCTAACACATCAGCGTTGACCATAATAAATACTCTAGCCAGTTTGCTGGAGTTTAATACACTGGACTACAGACATTAAATGATGTCATTTTTGTCCCTACCGTGATCCAGTCAGGAAGCTGAATGCCATGTGGAGACCATGTACAGGACCTGGTTAGTAGCCAATAGCAGCCCATGAGCCAGGCCTGAAGAAACCTCCAAATGATCCCAACCCCAAGTTGTTCAAGGCCATAGAAATGGTGAAGCAGAGATAAACTATAACTGCTACCCCATGTCTAAATTCCTGAGCCACAGGACCTGTGAGTGTAGTCAAATGGTCACTGTTTCACTAAGTTGTGTAGTGGTTTGTTAGGCAGCCATGGATAATCAAAACACCAGCCTCTTGTATGCCGGGTTTTTATATCCTGAGGCTTATTGTATCTTTACAACAGCCTCTTGAGCTAGAATTTAATATACCCATTTTAGAGATGAAAAATCTGAGTCATGGAGGAGTTATGTAATTTATCCAACATCCCGTAGCTTCTAAGTGGCATTGTCAGGATTCATACACTACTCATATACACTACTCACATACATTATACATATATGTAATATATATATATAATATTGTCTCAGTATAGAGCTATATAGATATATAGATAGAGAGAGAGACAATATTGCTATATATATATGAGACGATATTGCTATATATATACATACACACATGTGTATATCTATAGTAATATATATTCTATATTTAATATATATATTCTATATGCTAACACTCTCCTCACTGAAATAAAGTTATTTGGCTGTCAAAAGAATAAGAGATACTAAATCCTATCCACTTAGGCTGGGCCATGTGTTTAAGCTGATAGAGTAATTCACAACAAACTGCTCAGCTGACAATGGCTCACTGCATTAAGTCTCTTAGAGAAAAAGCAGAATTTGTATCAATCAGATTTTTCATTGTCTAACCTGAAATACCTGAATTGCCATAGTAATTTAGACCTATGTGCAAGCTATGGTGGGTATAGGGGAAGAAATTTTAGTTCTGCCAGCTGTCCCACACCATCAAAGGAAGTGGTGAAGACAGAGGTAAGTGCTTTGCAAATTCACTTATAGGTGCTCTGGGAAAATGCTGAAAATAGACACTCAAGAAATCTGGCTGTGATCAGAGGTGCCAGATGTTCCCCCAGACACTTGGATTATGTAGGCTGTAGGCACTCAACGTAATTCAACTCATTTCACCTCCAAAGGATGGGTGCCTGCCATAACCCAGATCTTAGGAAAGGAGCTAGGGCAACCCTGCCCTCAAGGAGCCTTCAGAGTCCTGAACCCAGAGTAAATATCACCACTACTGTCAGACTCAGTGCCTCCCTAGCTACAGAGCACAGCACAGCTTGTTCCAGCAAAGCCTCCTGGCCCCAGATGTATGTGAAGACAAGTTTAAGTGCTGCATACAAGTGCTGAGAATTCAGTGGCAGAAGATAAAAGTCAGGGCTATACAGTATCCTCCAAATGCCCCACAAAACCTCACAGCTGCCAAGCAAATCTTACTGGATGCCTAAAGGAATTCCAGAATTGATATCCTGAGACAGATTTACTGTATAGGTGGATGCAGAAGAAACACAGCAAGCACTCTCTACAAAATACTTTCTCTTAGGGAACAATAGGGAACTACTTGAGGATGGAGGTGGAGGAGGATGAAGATCAAGAAACTACCTGTCGGGTACTCTGTTTATTACCTGGGTGATGAAACGATTTGTACACTAAACCCCTGTGACATGCAACCTACCCATGTAACAAACCCAACATGTTCCCCTTGAACCTAAAATAGAAGTTAGAAGGGGGAAGAAACACACACACACACACACACAGCCTTTCTCTTGTTTGTTCCCTCTTAGTTTGAGTTTCATCAGAAGCAGGCCCTGAGGTAAGGATTTGAGCACAGGTGTGTAGGAGGTGGTCTCAGGAAATACCAGTAGGGGAGTGGAGAAGTAACTCAGGAAGGGGAGAAAGCCAGTAAAGGCTGGAAGCAAGTTACCAGTGTGGGCAAAATTGGAGCTTAATCCTCCTGGAGATTCCTGGGCACTGGGAAAAATCCCTCAGCCATCCTCCCACCTGAGGGAAGAGGGAAGGGGGAGCTGGAATGCTGCTTCATCACTGCCTGTCAGTCATTGGCAGGACAGTTCCTGAAGACATGAATTCCCTGTGACTAGTGACCTGCCACACTTGGCAAGCACAGAGAGGTCTAGGGGTCTAGGGGCCAGGGAGAACCACAGACAAAGGGCCACTGCTGCTGGAAGTCAGGTCTACATGCATGAAAATGGCATGAGCAGAGGGTGTATGGGTAGGGAACTGACAGCATCTGCTACCACCACCCTCTATGCCCACACGTATCCTCTCCCCTAGAGGTTCAGGGGAACATGTTGGGTTTATTACATGAGTAAATTGTGTGTCATAGGGGTTTGGTGTACAGATTGTTTCACCACCCAGGTAATAAGCAGAGGACCTGATAGGTAGTTTCTCAGTCCTCTAGGGGAGAGGATATGTGTGGGCATAGAGGGTGGTTGTAGCAGATGCTGTACGTGCCCTGCCCATATGATGGAGACTATCTAGTCTCTATTCAACCTGCACTTTATTGAGCCTGATGAGAAGGCATTTCATAGAATGTGTCAAGGCCAGCTATGAGGCCCAACTCAAAGCTCACATTACCTCTGGGGAGGAAGCCCCAAGTTTTAAGCCACGAGTAGCAGGTCCCACCTAACTCAACAGCCAGTCTACTCCTCCTGTTCAGCACAATGGGGTGAGGGTAGGGCTGGCCCTTCCCTATTCTGAGCTGGCTATGGGTAGAATATGGGGCCATTTCAGACCTGATTTTGTGACCACCCTTGGTGAAGGGCAGTCTGCTTCTGAACCTCCTGGTAAAAACAAACATAAGCCCAGTACCCACAAAACCATTGCATCCTGGGGCTACCTGAGAATAACCCTGACCTTAATCACTCCCTAAGAATGGCATGTTGGGAACTTAATATAATCCATTTAGGGCATTTTCTACTTGGAAGATGGTACAACGGTGAAAGGAAAATGAACGGGTAGCCAAGGCCTGAATTTATCCTGCAATGCCAAAGAGATGCAGGAACACCAAGTTGTAGGCATCTGTTTTGCTCCTCCAGTTTTTCTGTTAGACGTGCGTTTGTCTGGCTGACATAGGTATTTCATAAAATCTCAGGCTTTTACTGACAGGACTTTACCCTTCCAGAGCTCAACGATCTGGGTGAATCAGGATGCAAATTCCCCACAAAGCTAGAAAAGATTTCACATTCTAAAATATTCCCAAGGAACCAATGTGGGGGTCAAAAAACCAAAGCAGTCTCGGAGAAGGAAGCATTTTAGTAAGTCAAGTCAGAAGAGTGAGCATGAGAATACTCCTCTCCCATCCAAGCTCTTCTTTTTATTGCATACAACCTGGGTCTGTGCAGGAGTTTGCAGAGAAGCTGTTTTTAAAATTCATAGCCCATCACCCATTATAATTGAAAATATGGTGACGCATAAGAGATGATGTTGATTTTAGAATCAGAATGTCAACCAGGTCTTCTCATTTCAGAAACACACACATCCCTTAGTGCCCTGAAGTTACTGTTGGGCTGAAATTTTTATAAACTCAACTCCAAGTCAAATATTACAGAACTACCAAATGTCACTGTACTACTTATGAAGGGGCTATACCATTCCCCCATTAAATCAGAATATTAAAATGCATTTTCATCTCAAAGTTGCTGAAACTCTCTTAGGCAATCCAGCCTCTCTCTCAGAAATATTTCAAGCTTACATGAGGAGGGGGAAAAAGAAACAGCCACCTAGGGCTTAAAAAAACACAAAAACAAAAACAAAATAAAAACCCTCGCCCCTTTAAATTATCCATTAGAAAACTAAGGAAGAATCTTTATCCAAGAGAATGGCATTTTATCTCTGAAATATCAGTATTGCCATAATAAATACTCTAGCCAGTTTGCTGGAGTCTAATCCACTGGACTGTAAACATCAAATGATGTTATTTTTGCTCCCTACCATGATCTGTCAAGCAACTCTTTCCCAAAGGGTGGCAGCTGCCTTAAAGATATTCCTGCCCAATTCCACAGTGCTTCATTCCTTTGTTGTTACTAAGACTTAGTCCAGTTCACTTTTAAACTTCAATCTCATACCTGATCCAAAGGTCATTGTCTCTGCTCCCAGTGTGGTCTCCCCCACCCACCCCCTAACAGTGCTTCTGTATCAGGTAGAGAAGCAGGAGATGAGAAAGACCACGAGACGTCACCATGCTTAACTGGCAAAGTAGTGATCCGCTTTTTGCTTGGTCTAAACGATGTTCTAGCACATGATCTATGGGCTCCCCACGTGGTCTTCTAGCATGCCCCATCAGGGACACCCTATTCACCAAAAGATCTCCTTGTGAAATCCTGACCTCTTTCAGTTGACCATCAACTGGTGACATTTTCCTCTCTTCCTCAAAAAGATCTTCAGAAAGACGTATTTCCTGTTCCAGAAGTTTTCTACCCTTTAAGGCAATTTCGGCCTGTAAGCACATATGAGACACTTCTTGGGTACCTTTTAGAACCAGGAAATCAGGAGTGCATCTGTGGTAGGGTGGGGGTAGTCCAGGCACCTTTCTGCCTGAACGGCCCCCAGCACACCATCTAGAGCTCCACAGTTCACTTCCCTATACCAGGGGCATTGAAGTGAGTCAGCTGGATATTTTTTGTGTAGCTTTGATAAACACTGAGCTTTCTAGGAATACAGCCATCCTATGAATTGAGGCCAAAGCATGCTTTGTCTTATTCAAAATATTGCCAAAAGGCTTTCACCATTTAAAAAAGTCACATCACCACAATATGTCCATAGTATCTGAATCACCAATACAACACACACAGATCTGTTTGCATTCGTAGCTGTTGAATTCACAGTGATTCACATGGTGTTGCTGCTAAACTGACAGCAAGCATCTAATTCACTACTTCCTCTTGTATAGTTGGGCTCAAGCATTTTTTGAAATACATAATATTTTATTACACACTATTTAACTTTTAATTTCTTTGTATTTAGTTAAGACATTATATTGGTTTGTTAAATTATGTATGTAAGTACATAACAATATCAGTAAATTTCATTTCAGAAATAATAATGGGGGCACTACAAAATATGTGTTGTAAAAAGGGACTACTGGTTCTGATAGGATTGAAAGTTCATGATTCTTTATGTTTATTTTCATTATCCACCCTGAAACTTCAGTAAAATCCTGTTTGGTCCAATTTCAAATTGATATCTAAAGGGAAGGGTTATTTCCACTAGAGCCAGAATTACAGAAAAAAAGGTCTATCCTGTCTCAGCACAACCTCAGCCCATGTAGGAAGTGGCAGCATTATTTAGAGAAAAACCTCCTCCCCTAGAAGAAAGGGAATTTTAAGGAGAGAATCAGGGCTATTAGCAACCTACTTCTCACCCAAGTTCCTGGGGACTGTCCCCCAGAAGGTGTCCCTCTCAACACCAGCCTCAAAAGCTTAGGATTTTGGTTTGGTTAAAGAAGATAATATTTCCCCATGTGTAGCGCCAAAGCTTTTCGCTTAAAACTGAATCAGTATATCCTTATGGATTCCCATAAGGGAATCCCAGGAAAAAGTAAATGTTCTGACTTCAGAGAGACTCCCATTTGCTCATTGAAGTGGACTACATACACAACCTGGAAATATCAGCACAGCCAGAAATTGGCCCCTCTTCCTGCTGCTCTGCCTCCCTAGCTGTGGGCTCAGAGCTCCCTGGACCTCACCACATTCGGCATCCTACTTTAATTGAAGACAAAGCTTTTCCAACTAAAAACATCATTCTTGTCTCTACGCACACATGCATCTGATCTCATAAAATTCAAACTGTTTTTAACAACCTGCTTGGAAAATGGAGCATGCTTTATCCACTTAAAACTTGTACAGTCTAGGGTTTAACAGAATGCTGATGGGAGCAAGGAGGACCCAAAGAGTGGCATGGGAAAGTGTCAGATCCACCTGCAGCAGCCGATGGTGAAAAACTAAATTGTCATCAGTGCGTGACAGAAGATATTCTCCCATAGTGTTTGATATCCAATGCTACAGAGCAAAGTGGGGGCTTACGACTATGCTACTTCACTTACAAAAAAGGTAATTTACATTAATGATCCAAGAAGGGTGCACACTCGAAATTGCCGCAAAAGCTCATGACCCTGGGCTATCTAGCTTCTACTCTCCAGCCATAACTTATACCCAACAGGCCCCTAACCCCAGCTGGGCTCTATCTCCCCATCTTGAATGTATCAGCTCATGCAATAATGAGTAGAGCCCTTCCTGGAATGTTGACCTCTCCTAATCCTCCCACTCAGCCAGTCCTGATGTGTGTGCACCAAGGAGATGTACACGAGGGATCCCAGGGAATGAAGGAGAAAGATAACACAAGGGAAACCCCACACCCCAGGCTTGCATTCCCTCACAAGGCAAAGAGCTGTTTTCCAGGGAGCTCCATCCCACATTCATCAACCTATTTCATCCACAGTGTTAGACCAAGTCTGAGAAGGTAGTTATAAGGAATACAGTCTAGTGAGGTGAAGACAGGTGAACAATGACAATGCAATTGAGTAGTGTCACTGTGGAGGTCTATATGGGTGCCATGTAATGGAGGAAGGGGAGTGCCCCAGGGGGTGCCCAGGGATGGATTCCCAGAAATGCTGACAGCATGAGGGAGGCCTGCCAGGCTGCCCGGCAGGACAAAGTACAGTAGCAGACAGAGCAGTGTGCACAGCAGACAGAACACAGGGAAACCCTCCCAGGCAGAAAACTGGATCGTCCTGCAGATGGGACTGAAGTGGGAGGGGCACGTGTGGAGAGGGTTCCCTCATTCGCTCACTCAGATCCTGGGCTAGGTGCTGGGCTGTGCTCAGAACAGCTTAAATTCTAGCCCAGGAAAAGGTAGGTACCGACTAAGGACCTTTTAAGACAAGCCAACCAATGTGGACTGTATCATGAAAGTGATGAAGTAACATGAGGAATTGTGAGCAGGAGTGACTGTATGCATGTATTTGGAAGATCCACCAAGGGCTGTCTGGAAGTGGACTAGAGACAGATCAGTCCACAAGCTAGTGGAAAACGTGAGTAAAAGCATTTTACTAAAGACAGAGGGCTTGCTATGAGCTACCACTTCAAAGCAAGTCACCTCATTCATACTTCCAATCAAATGGCCTCCTATATAATAACCAGGTGACTTGTTTTAAAATGGTGGCTCATAGCAAGCCCTCTGTCTTTAGCAAGATTGGCTGGTTCTGATGAATAAAAGTAGGAATATTTTTATTTTCCTTTTCTTTTCCAGAGGACTCTCACCCTGTTACCCAGGCTGGAGTGCAATGGTGTGATCTTGGCTCACTGCAACCTCCATCTCCCAGGTTCAAGCAATTCTCCTGCCTCGGCCTCCTGAGTAGCTGGAATTACAGGGCCCACCACCACACCCAAAAAGTAGCAATATTTTCTAAAGATGCTTTTACTCACATTTTCCACTGAACTGAGAAAACACAAATTGTAAAGCTAGGATGATGATGATTCTCTCCATTATGGGTTGTATTTTAAGGAGTGATTTCCAGGGAGCAGCCAAACCCTACCTTCAAAAGCAGTCCTTGGTGCCACCAAAGACAAGAAGGGAAAGGTCCTGGAGGGGTGAGGGCAGGATAGGGGAAGACTGGGACAAGAAGAGTGCTAAAGGCTGATGTGGATTCTGTTTGCTCCCCTCTTCCAGTGCAGTGGGCACTGGGACAATGTAGTGGGGGAATATGTCAAAAGCAAAACTCAAGGAAAAGCTAGTTTCAAGCCAAGATTCTTGGCTGGTCCCTGACTTGAGTTCCTTCTCCCTAGGAAAGCTGGAACCTAATTTATGGAAGATTGGCGTGGAAAGGAGGCAGGGATTGTTGAAAACAGGAAAAAAATGCAAGGGCAATAAAAATGCTTTTATTTATGACTTCTAATTAAAATTACAGTAAATTACTAAAAAGTCTGAAATATAATTCTAACATTAATAATTAAGAAGGATACAGCCATCTTGACATTTCTGATAATAGCACAATAAAGTCAAAATAATTGGTTTTCCTTTGGGAGAAAAAACAACAACAAAAATAAATCTAGGAAGGTGAAATCGGGGTCTTAGGTATGACATTCTTTTTCCTCTCTTTATGAGTGATTTTAGCTTTCTTTCCTACTCCAAATTATGGTCCACTCTCCCACAAATAAAAGCATCAAAGAAAAAGAAAACTCTTAAAATATTATGAACTAAAAAGTGAATACTTTTTCTCACTCTGCAGCATCTTTGTGAGTTTCCTGAACGATAATGTTTTAGTTCTTGGCTTTTAATCCCTGTAAGCGGTGCTTAGTAGAGAGAAGCTAGGGCAATTTGCAGCAAAGAGATACACACCAAGAAGTATTGGCAGAGTACAATGTGAGATTTTAGGACTGTGGGCTTAAACTGCCCTTGCATGTTGGCTGGGAGGATCAGAGTAAGTAGTTCCCTAACTGCAGAATCAGGGAGGAGAATCCAAACACTCCAAAATGTTTCTTCTACACTAGATTTCATGTCTTGTCATTAGGGATTCATTCCTTTGGGTTAGCCATTGCCCTTGGTAGGTTTGGAACCATCAGCTACAGAGCAGACTGTTATCTGAGATGCACTCCATTTCAAAGAAGTCTGGTTTGTGGAATATACTGTGACACGGCCCCTAGGAGAGTAATTGTGCATTTGAGAACTTTAAGGAGCAGAAAGAGGTGGAAGAATGTACATTCAGAACCTCAGGTTGCCAAACACATATCCAATCAAGTTAGGGAAATGTTTGCAGTCTCCCCCCTGAGTCTTCTAGCTCTTGTGATGCAAGACTGCTTCCATCCCCTTCCTTTCTCCAAGTACGTAGTTGTCTCCAGGAAGCCTAGGCAATAACGGTAAGTGCTCGAAATAGGCATGCTTCCTAAAAGATGGGGCACTCCTAGTGACATGCTATAGCAGAAGACCCAGATCCTCACTCAGGAAACTTTCCTGGAGAAACAGGCTTTTAGGCAGGATGGAGAGTGAAGTCTTCCTCTGGCTGATCCTCGCCCTCCATCTCAGCAGGTGAGGGAGCAGCAGCCTCTGCCCCTTACTAAGGCAGGCCTGAGGAGGGGGCACTAGCTGAGGAAGATTAATGCCCACCCCTACCTCCCTGAAGATCCTCATTTCTCCTCCCAGCAGCATCCCAAGGTCTTGTTCAAGAAATGCAGGCTAACCTGAGTCTCCAGATGATCAAGTGAAGAGGGTAGAGGTGGAATAGCAGCAAGACCAAGGGAAGATGGCCCTCTGGTTGTTGAGTGGGGCATGAAGATCCAGCCACCCGTACCCTCTTGGACATGCCCTGTCCACCACCAAACCCGGAGTGGCTGGGGTGCATTTTATTATATAAAACAGAAATTTCCTTATAACATCTGGCCTAAGCTTCAGGCAGAAACATCTCTGGCTTCAGGCATGCTAAAGGTTTCTTGGCAGCATGCGAGAGAAAGCATGGATATGCACCCATGTTCTCAAGCCATATAAGTCTGGATAAACTGTACTGCTGCAGAGGAAATCATAAATCATACATCCTAAAACCAGGATTTCAGTATTTTTAAAGGGTTTCATTTCTCCTCCCTTCCAACTTTGATATATGTACTTACTTAACAAGGGTCTGGGGAGGGTTAATTGAATTAATATATGTAAAGTGCTTTTAGTTTGAAGAGAATGTGCAATATAAATGGAAGTGTCACTAAAAAGGTTAATCTAATTTACATCCAGCACTTTCAGTTCATAGTGTTAATGAACTATATCCTTTTAGAGAGTGATTAATTTATAGAAATGTGATTATTTTTCTTAATGCTATATATGGGTCAGCTTTTCCTATTACTATAACTAACTTTATAGGAGAATTCAGTATTTTATAAATTAAAATAATAAATCAAATAGCCCTGTAATGGTTATATTTCATTAATTACAAGGAGACATGCATTAGATTAACATTTATCTGTTTTAATTAATTTGCTGCAATGCAGTTATCCATGCAAATTGGAAAATGAGACATCAACTTGACGTAGTATTAACAGTTTTGACTGGTTCTTCCTGAAAATTTATGGGCCTGCAACTACTGCATTTTTTGTGTAACCATGGAGACCACCAGTTGTGTGACACATGCAGGTTATACATCAAAGAACTGGGAAGAGACTCACACTAAATTCAAATGTCCCCTGAAAATGTAATTAAATAAATAAGACAGTATAAAGAAAGAAAGATGTAGAGTTTTGTTTTGGGGTTTGAGTCCCAAAGATTTCCTAAATATGATCACCTTGTTTTCTTAAGCACTTTATCCTCTTAAAAGGCATCCAGGGCCACTTCCATGTGAATACTCAGAACACTCTGGGGCAGAGTAGGAGGTGACATTGTGTTCTTTCTGCATGTGAAAAGACACATACCCAGAGGAGCTGAGTAATTTGCCCTGAACCTCACAGCTCATCAGCGGATCTAGGTCACAGGAGTCAGAGACCATGGCCTTTCCTTGATACTCCACAGTGATTTTCTAGTCAGACTTGATTGAGACTGCAACATTTTACTTAACTATATAATACAACAGTCATCATGGAAACGCAAAGTGCCTGAAGTCACAAGTGATGTCTTTTTTTTTTTAACTGGCAATTTTCACATGACAATTTGATGCAGTGATTCCGTAGGAATAAGTCAAATGTTAGCCAATTAAGCATTCTCAGAAGCAATGAGAAAAACACTGACAGCCTTTCTGTGTGAGAATTCCACTGGTAGCTGCCGGCCTCACTGTTAAACACATTTCAAGGTGGTTAACATTCTCCTGACTCATGTGCAGAACCGAGTATTTTAAACTCCCACAGAGCAAATGCTGCAGGTTGGTTTGGGCAGATAGTCAAATAACTAAAAGGGAAAGGCCTGACGGGCAGCTCCTCCCCATGACCAAAGGAAGGGAGCAATGCTGACAGGAGGAGGTACATGGGCACAGAGCCCGGCAGGGTTTGCAGCCAGTGTGGGCAGCAGCACCCTAGCACACAGTCACCCCTCAATGCTCAGCATTCACTCTGGGCCTCAGACAGTGCTGGGCAAGTCACACAGAGGTGAGCAGGACTCTTCCCCCTCCAAGGGCTCACAGGCACCCTGGGAAACAAGTGGCAATGGGAGCTTTGACAGGGGAAATAAACGACTGTTAGGTGACAGGCAGAGAAGCATGACCCCCACCTGGGAGTAGCGCTTAGTTGGGTGAAGCAGGAGAGTTGGCTGGAGTGCTTCTCAATCTTGGCTGGGCACCAGAAATACTGGAGAGCTTCACACAGATTCCCAGGTCCTGCCTCTGAGCCATTACGTCAAAATCTCTGGGGTGGGTTCCGGGTACTGGTGTTATTTTAAATCTTTCTCAAATGTCTCCATTGTACATTCAGGGTTGGATAACAGGGTGAATAAGACGGGGGACTATGAAACTAGACTTTCTAGATTTAAATCCCAGTTTTACTGTTTTACTACTTGGGTAAACTAGATAAGAAGCTTAACCTCCTTCTTTGTCTCAGTTTCCTTATATGTAAAATGGGGCTAATAAGAGTTCACACCTCACTTGGTGGTTAGGAGGGCTGAATGAGTTAATATCTATAAAGCACTCAGAATAGTGCTTGGCACATAGTAAGCTCTTGAAAGATGAAAGCATTAACTATTTGGAAATTTCTAGAAAGTTCACTGACAGGAGAGAAAGCCAGAGGGGCAAAATTATCAATAGACTTTTATGCCAGGCTGGAGAGATTGAGATCTATTTGGGAGGTCTGGGGTTTCCCTGAAGAAGTCTGTCAGAAGGGGTGTGGCTCCCTGTTCTAAGAAGGCAGCCTGGGCCCTGCTTCTGAGGAGGTTTGGGTTCCAAGGGTGAAGGCAGAAGTTCTCTGCAGATACCTCCAGTCCTGGCCTTTGCTCTGTGAGTGCCTGAGCCCCTCATTGAGGTTATAGTAGGGATGGGAGAGGTTGGAGGTGGGGGTGGCTTTGGTGAACCCACCCTAAAACTGAGAAGAGTTGATTTCCTCTGGGATGGGAACTGACAGCCCGTTCCAGCCCCCATCCCCAGATGGTGGTAGCACCCCTGGGGCCGTGGCTAGAGAATGTGGCATGAATATTCGATTCTAGGTGCCAGTGGTATAGTCTGGTGCCTGTGGAAGTAGAGAGCCCAGGATCTCAAGGCACCATGCTGTTTGGACAATGGGCATCACAAGCAGTAATAATCTGTGAGGGAGGGAAACCGGAGGCAATTCCAGAGTGTTAAGCTATCCTCAAAAACATTACAAACCTTAGCACAGAGAGTGAAAGACAGAATTCATGACTGAGATGGAGTTTCTTGCAGGCCTGGTGGGACTGGCATACATGCTGCCATCTTGACAACAGTATAATGGGAGGGTTGGGAAGGTGTCAAAATTAGAATTGAGTGCTTTCATTTGCACAAGATGCTAAACAAGGCAGTAGCAATGGGAATTGAGGAGAGGAGAGGTACCAGATGGCGACAAAAGAATCACCCGGACATGAGGAAAGATGGATGGTGATATCTGTGGAGAGACAAGCATGCTGGAGGACTCCTGGGGGCACTGGCTTGGATCAACATATGGATGATGTATCTTTCACCCAAACAGAGACCACAGCAGAAGCAGTAGATTGTTGGAGGAAAAATGAAAGCTTGGGTTGGGACAGATGGGGCTAGGGCATCCTAAAGGAAACAGATATTGGTGAGCCTTGGGTGGTGTGGGAAGCTCAAAGTGAGCTAGGAGAAAAAGGATTGGTTAGGGCATCTCTGGTCAATCTCTGGGGAGGACTGATGTGAGTAGAGGGTCAAGGGCTGGGGACAAGCAAGATCCTGGGAAAGTATTGGAGATAAGCTGCCTGTCCTTAGAGTCAGAAAACTGCTCAGTAGTGAGAGAAATGGGCTTCAAGTGGTCATGGTCCAAGAAGTCACCTAGCTTACCACACTGGCTCCCTGGTGCTAGATTGCAATCAACTGCACACAATCTGACCCCTTGTCCTGGTTCTTGCTCTGCTGCTATATGCCCTGTAATGTACATTTACCAATCTGTAATAGGGGTATCTGAGAAAAATACAATGGCCATATATAAAATCCTGCCATGACAGTAGAAGAAAAGGCAGCCACATCAACAGTCTGGTATCTGCTACTCCTATACAATCCCCTCCCACCCTTGCCATGCACACCTCAGCATCCTCTTCTTATCCACTTTGGCATCTATCCATATAATATGTTTAAAAGTGTGTATTCTTCATTAATCCTGTCCAGCCTAAACCTGAGTCAGAAGAGGGTAATATTTAACCCAAATGAATGACCATATCAGAACTGCCAGCACAAAGGCCAGCCAGCTGTGACCGTCTTTCCAGTGCGGGAGGCCCCTCCAAACACATCTGGGACTATACAGTGTGGATGGCTGCCTCCTCTGCTTGAGGCCAAGCATGACAGGAAGTGAAGAGGGCTTCAAGCTGCCTGGATGAGAAGAAACAGGTATTGCTCACTTTGGATTGAGAAGTGAGTCAGAGAGTGAGGCTTTCAGGGAAATTGACTCTTTCAGCAATTTTGAAGTGAAATCCAAACAAATATTCTTGGACAGCAAGGCAATGTCTTCCAGGGCAGCAGAGCCTCTGTGACCTCACTCAGAGCCTTTCTCAAGCAGACATCGCATCACTCTGATAGGTAAGCCTGTGCGAAGAGGGGAACTCATGACTACCACTCTATTCTGAGTTTGTAACCTCAGTTTTACCACCTCTGAGCTGTGAGACTTTGGGCAAGTTACCTCAATTCTCAGTGACTCAGTTTACCCTTCTGTAAAAATGAGATTGTAGTTTTACCACCTTCATAGGGTTGGTACAAGGATCAAACCAACTGACATATATGAAGTGCTTCAAGATAGTGCTTGGCACATAGCATGCACTCAATAAACATTCACTGTTTTCTTAGCCCTGGAATCTGTATGCAGAAGTATATTTGACCCGGCTGAGCACCCTCTTCACTCATGCCTGTGTGCCAATCACTCTTATCACCTTGTATTTACCTGTCCAGTGCAAATTCCTGCCCCTGACATATGCTTATCCAATGCCGACCTACCCATCCACATCCCTTTCACTTTCTCCATAAATCTT
This sequence comes from Plecturocebus donacophilus, assembly GCA_004027715.1. Taxonomy (NCBI): domain Eukaryota; kingdom Metazoa; phylum Chordata; class Mammalia; order Primates; family Pitheciidae; genus Plecturocebus; species Plecturocebus donacophilus. Next base: position 22,504 of record PVKP010021802.1, read on the forward strand.
TCCTGACTTCTATTCTTGCCAATTTCTGCCTTTCCTGCAAGGCTTTAGGGGATCTGTGATGCACAATCTACCATTTTCCCATAAGTCACCAAGTTCCGCAATAGTTTGTGTGAGGTGCAATGTGCAATGTTTGCCCTTGACAGAGTGTGAACTCTTTGATAACTGGAACTTGCTTTTATCTTTTTGTTCCCCTCACAGAGAATAAAAGGAGGCTGAGAAATAGTAATTGGCTGAAAAGGCTGGAGAACAGGACCTAGTGCACGTCTGGAAGGGCTAACTCATTCTAACCATTCCCCTCTCATCAGTACCCCCTCCAGCCCCCTCTCTGCTTCTTTCACAAAGCCGAGGGCATGATCCTCTGTCCTACGCAGTGCCAGGATCTTTAGCTCAGTGCTCTTCCCAAGCGCAGGCCTCCCCACGGTCCATCCTCAAAACCTATCTTTCCCGAGGAACCATTTCCACAGGGTCCAATTAGTGGTGGGCTAGATAACAACTAATAAAACAATAATCTGTTTCAAGCTGTTATTTGAGTGTCATAGCTTCGGTTACTCCATTCCATATAAACATGTATTATCACAAACCTTGTCAATGTCTTGAACAAAAAAGTATGCCTTTCTGTTTTCCGAGGTAGCAGGGCTTGGAGGAAAGTATGAACTGGGCAGAGGATCTTTCCTTACAACCTAGATCACGTCACATAAGCTCTTCCGCCAGAGACCAGCACCTCCCACACCTCTGTCACTGGCACATGGAGAGTTGCTTGTTTATTTATTTATGTAGCAAATATTGCTGACCTTTACTCTGAGGGGGTCCTGCACTAAGTGCCGGAGCTTTTGAGATGAATGAGACGGAGCCCTGGCTTGCAAGACATCCACAGACCAGTGAAAAAAAGGCATATCCTTTTATAAACAAGTCAAGCCAAATGTGTGTGTATGCACATGCATTCACATTTATATGGTATTTACACACAAGTGCATATCCACACAAGGAGAGACAGCCAGAGAGAGACGGGAAAACAGAGAAACAGAGATAATAGTTTGAGCTGAGAAAAGATATGAAGAAAGCTATTAGATTTCTAAGAGATCAGGAAAAAAAATTCACCAAATCTCAGACATTAAACCAACTGTTTAAGTGATCAATAATGAGTCATTGAATATTTAGTGCCTTTTACATGCCCCAAACTGGGCTACATGCTCTCTAAGCACTATCCTAATGACAATTTTACAAGGTAGAAATCTGTATCCCCATCTTATAGATAAGGAAACTGAGGCTCAAAAGGGTTAACTAACTTGTCCAAGATCATCTAACTAGGAGATAGTAGGGCCAGGTTTGGAACTCAAGTTTTTCTGGCCATATGCTCACATTTTACTTTATACAGGCGAGGGGAAAACATGTAAAATGTCTATGTCAAGAAATGACGGGATAACAAACTAGGGATTACAAACTAGGGATCACTAGGGATCCCTATCACTAGGGATAACAAACACATGTGTTCGCCAAGCAAATCACTACGTACTGCTCAGCTCATAGCTTGAGTTCAGGCCCTGGAGCTACCAGGAGAGTCAGAATGAGCCTCCAGCACTGGTCTGTGAGCCCTGAAGACTAGAGTCAAACAAGGAAACACAAGCATGCAGGAAAGGGAAGAAGTCACTCAAAAGTAACCAGACTGGGAAGCTTCCTTAGGGAAAGCCACTTCCAAGTCTGGCCACATCTTGAGTAACAGTGGAAATTAGGCTGAGGAAGGTTACCTACTAGCCTGATGCCCAGAGGGCCCAAGAGAGGGAAAGGGCACATTCCAGTCCCAGAACCACAGGTGTTTCAGGATGGCAGCAGGTCAGAGCACACTTTCTGATGCATTGCTGAGGGCTTTTTGGCATTTGTGCTTCAGCTGGCAAAATGACTCTGTGATACCACTAGAAGACATCTGCTACTTACCCAAAGATGATTTAGAACAATCCACCATAAAAATTCCACACTAACTTTGCCCCTGCAGGAAGTTCTGCAGTGTGCAATCTGGAATATTCAGGGTTGGTTTTGAATCTATGGGAGAAACGAGGTGAATGACAAAGCAAGAACACCAGTCTTCAGGGTGAAAGCAAGCTCCGTTTCCCTCACCTCACCTGAATGCCCTTTCAAACAGCCTTAGACACTCATACTGCGCTCTTCCACGGGCAGGACCACAAGGGCTCCGGGGTAACTCAGAGATACAAACAGCTTAGCTTCCTTATGGTCTCTAGATCTGCTTTCAAAACCAGTGGGAAGACTATCTGACAAATAGGGGGCACTGGGCATAATGATCTTTTTTATTCTCATCTTAGTGACACATCCTCTAGCTGGAGGTCTTGGCAAGTCATTTATCCTCTCATAGCATCTGTTTCTTCATCTGTGAAATGGGCTAACACTGGCTCTGCATGTGTCAAAAGAGTTAGAGATTGCCCATGTAATGGGATTAGCAACAGCGCCTGTTACACACTAAAGAAGGACTCTATACACTGCAATTACTACAATTACATCACACCGGTTATAATCCTGCTCTGTCCTCCTCACCTATTACCACATGCTGCTTCTGTAAACCTTGTTTGTGCATTCCCATCTCCTTGGCCTGTGTCTCTATCACAGTCAGTACTATACTTTGGACGAATTCGCTCTGCTGTCACTCTCTAAATTTTCACATAAAAATCTTGTCTCTCCAACTAAAACAGAAGCTCCTCAAAGAAAGGTAGGGGTGGGGGGCGGCCTTCTGCTACCGGCTCAGAAATCTCCAGAGCACTGAGCCAAGCTCTCAGCACACAGGCAGGCACTACAATCATTGATGGTCTATAGCTGAGTATTGTTTCAAATGACCTCTATGCCTAGATGCTGGAAACTTGAAAAGGACTGTGTACCAAGTCCTCGAGGTCTTGGACCACTGACGTCTTGCCAAATTTGGCACAAATTTTGAGGTGTTGCCTAGATTGCACTGTCTCCTTTCCCTTGGATAAGACATGTCTTTCTCTGCCTCAAGAAACTCTTTGGGTCCACAATACCTTACCAGTTTTACTCACAGAACATGCGCATGTGATCTGGTCTCTTCAAGGAATCCAACAAATATTTATCTTTTTTGAATAGCCAAAATATGTAAGGGTGAAAGGAAGGAGCTATATAATTGCCTGGCCACTGTATTATTTCTGAAATGGGAAATATGTTTATACCGAAAGTACAGTGATTCTGTGAAAACCCCAAGTAGTTGTCGGGGATTAACTGCTCCAGTCCCTAAAGCGAGAAGCAAGAAATACAAAGGCAGAATAAACTGTGGACCACAGACACAGCATCTTCTTACACAAGCCTGAAGCTGGGAGCACGTGCTTCCAGACAGTTATTTGGAGGGTGCATGCAACTCTGTCAGAAAGCTTGACTCCAGACTCCCAATGTTTTTCTACACATGAATACAGAATTGTATGAAAGAAGAATCTACATTTTTGTTCAATCTTTACATGTATTCCTTATTATTTATTTTAGTGATGGGAATAACAATGGTATGAATCTTAAACATGGCAAAGTCAGAGGCAGGGTGCATTATACATAAAACATACAGCTTTATTATTTCAAATATTCTTCAGAGATTATGAGATTTGGAAACACAAAATGCAAGTGCATTGTAATAAAGAGAGTCAGTCCTGTAAATACTAACTAAGGTGTCTTAATAAATGTCTCTGTTGTAATCAAATATTACATATTTTTCTTTAAAAAAAAAAAAAAAAAAAGCAGCCAATAGGGCTCTTTGCAGCCCCCCAGTGGTTGGAAGAGGGAAAAAAAGCGAGAACAAGCGGAATTCGGACAGTAACTATCTACAGGGCCATTAAACTTTTACGCTGGAAAGACAAATGTCTAGTTTTAAACATGAAATGAATATGTTCTAAGTCGGGTGTTGGTTACAATGCACATAATTATCCACATAAAGTGAATCACTGAAAGCTGGTTGATTTTTTTTTTTATATATTTCTCTCTCCCTTTCTCTCTTAGCTCTATGAAGCTTCCCATTCTGACCTGAGAATCAGCTGTGCACTATTACTACTCACACCAGATCCTCTCCCCAAATGATTCCTTCCCTGTTCTACACTTGCTGCGGGCTCCTCACCCTCCCTCAAACCCCTGTCGGCAGACATCTGTTTATAAGTACATCATTTACTGTGCTACAACGTGATGGGAAATCTCCACCACCCACCCCCCGCCACCTCTTCCCCTCTCCAAAAGTGTAATTTCCTGTTTAACAAAGTGTCTATATTGGGAAAGGAGGAGAAAATGTCTGGAAGTTCATTGGTTTTTATTCTTATCTTCACCAAAACAACAGTCTCTCAGCTTGATCCCTTCGTATCATTGACTTCTTTACGGCACTGTTTGAGATATTTTCATAGAGTTTCTCTTTGTCTTTCTAAAAATAGAAACTGCCTGTCAAGGATACACCAAGAAAAAAAATTTCGCTGAAAAGAAATAGAATGCCTGCTTATAAAATATTTCCAAAACGATTATAACAAAAAAAAAATGTAAAAATTAGAGATAAACATAATCACCCATGTTCTTCTCAACTGTATCACTCCTAAGTTGCTGGAGGGTCAGTTACCAAGGTCCAGACAAGGCAAACTGCCTGCCTCTAGTTCTCCCCACTCTCCAAGAGTAACGGAGCCTGATAGGCATTCCCTCCCCTAAGCTGGTGCCTAACTGTAGTTCAAAGCCAGCGTCGGAATCAGGTTGTCTAACAGGGGATCTACTTTTTGACAGGCGCAAACCCCTCCACCCTCTGATGATGGCCAGGCAGGATTTGGGGATCAAGTACCCCCTCATTGTCACCTGGAGGATTGGCCACAGCCCACAAACCAAAACGCACGCCCTCCTTAGGAACAGCGCACAGAATCAACAAGTTATCACTAAGCTGTGCGCCCCAGCCAGGATCTGCCACAGCCTCCCCTGAGCCCACCACTGCCCCCCAGCAGCTCTGCTCTTCCCTCGCCTCCGCACCCCCTGTAAGCAGGTAATCTCCTGTTTCAGACCCGGGCCCCGACCCCAGAGCTCTCGGCGCTCCTAGGCAGCTGTCAAAGTCCGGGGTTCGCCGGCTTCCAAGCTCGCCTTACCGAGCCAGGCGTTCCCTTGGATCTAGCTTCCTTCCCGGCGAGAGCTGCGGGGAGGTCAAGCTCTTCAAAGGAACAAGGTGGGCAGGGGAGTGGCGCCAGGTTAGGCTCCTCTGTCCTCAGAAGCCACAGCCGAGTAGGAGAGGCGGCGGGGAGTCTCGCATCCCGGGCTTCCTCCGGACTCCGCCGCCCACCCTGAGGAGCCAGAGCAGCCCTGGGGAAGCCTGAGGAGTGTCAGCGGGGCCTTCCCTGGAGCCTAGAAGTTTCCACTCCATCCCCGATCTGGGAGTTGGGAGACAAGTCACCGTCCGGCTCCCTCCTTGAAAGCACCGCTGCCGATCCTTCCCCCAGGCAGGAGCAGACACCTGCTTGTCCCCGCGGCGCGAGTCGTCCCTGGGCCAGAGCTCGAAACTCACCACTGCGCTCCCACCCAGGCACAGACAGCCCTCAAAGTTGTCCACACTCCCCAGACCCCGCCTAGGGGTTGGGCCGACGTCGGCCGGTGGAATGTCTCCGGTCCGCGGCGCAAGGAGCTGACACCGGGGATCCAGGGCGCACAGAGGCCAGAGAAGCTGCGGCAAGGGAGGGTGGGCAAATCCAGCATGAGCCCGGTCCTTACCGCTCTCACCCTCGAGCCTGCCCCGCCTCCCTCTTGGGAGAAGAGCAAAGTTCCCCAGCACCCACCTTTAGCCGCGAGGAGGCGGCGCCGCCGGCTGTCCCCGCCGCCGCCGCTGCCGCTCCCCACGCCCAGCGCCAGCAGGAGCGGCACCCAGCACAGCCGCCCAGGCAGCATCCTCGCAGCCGCCGCCGACGAGCTGCAGCCGCCGCCTACCGACCGCGCCGGCTCTCGCCTCCCGGTGCCCGCCGCGCCGCGGGCCGCCTCGCCGTCCCCGATGGGTGCGCTTCCGGTGCCGCCGCCGCCGCCGCGCCCGGCCTCCGGTTCCCGCCGCGCCGCTAGCTCGCCGGCAGCAGCCGCGCTCACTGGCGCGGACCCGGAGCGGCTCCGGCGCTCACCCCGGGACGGCCCGTGACGTCACGGAGGGAGGGAGGCGGCTCGTGCATATTCATGAACGCGGGCACCGGCGCGGGCTTCCGCGCTCCCCGCCCACGGCCCGGGCCCCCAACTTTCCTCAGCCGTCTCCACGCTCCGGGGCGCTGTCCAGGTCCTCCTGCCCCGGTCAGGACCCGGCCCCCGAGGACCCTGGTGGGCGGCGCGGAGGAGCCCTCCCGCCCCGCGCCTGCACTCCAGCTCTCCGAAAAGCTGCCGCAAGGGGTGGAGGGCTCCCCCAGAAAGTGGCCACCTGAGGCCTGAGGGTCGTCTGGGATGGCGTGGGGGACCCTGCCCTGCCATGCCCTTTGAGCTGACCTCTGGGCGGAGGGCATGGGCGGGCGCTGCTCAGGGTCTGGCCCTTGGCTGGGTCTCTGGGTGCTCTATGTCGACTGGTCTGGGGAGGGCGCCAGGCGCACACTAGAGCGGCGCCTCGTGGTGCTAGCGGTTGTCGGGCAGAGTAGTCTTGGACCTGGATGGCAATGGCCGGGCTCCGCGTCGTCTCCGAGAAGACGCGGCTCTTAGAAGCTGTCAGAAAAGCTAGATCAGAAAACTTGGGTGCTGGACCTGCTGAGGCTGCAGTGGGGGGGCCAAACTTAAAATTCCCTGCAGGATGGTGCCATGCAAGAAGTTGCCACTTTTATGTTGTCATTCCGCATCTCCAAGAACAGGCTGCTTGACGTCATGCCTTGTAATATCTTGTGCTATGGAGTATTGTCAGTTCCCTGAGTGCAGGGGCCAGTGCGTATCTTTGCATCCTCAACCATCTCCAGGCCGTGAAGGGACTACGAAGGTACTCAAAAAACACTAAGGACTCAGAATAAATCCTTGACCATATTTACCTACATGCAATGCCAATGTCACACACAATGCAGGGTTTAGAAGCAATCGTTTGGAAATAAAGTCTATATGGAAATATAGAAACAACATTATTTATTTATTCATCGATTCAAGACGTTTGCTGAGCATCTAGACAGGCTGTATCACCCTGCCAGTGAGCACTGGATTAGACATTGGAGATCCAAAGACGGAGGACAGAGTGGGTCCTATCCTCAAAGCTTTTGTTCCCTGCTTGGGGAGCCAGAGAGGGCAGCAGAGGCGATTACAATCCCTTGTAAGTGTTATGTCCTGCACATTCTTTATGTTGCTAGCTATGAGCCTATACAAATCAATTAACAAAATGTATATATTGCAAGAGTACCTAAACAGCATCCTCTAATTAATAACTGTAGTTTGAGGTACTCAACAAAGCCATAAAATCCATTAACAGCACTCCTGCTGCTCAGCCTCCCTGCGCTGCCTTGGCAGCTCACCCAGAGCCTCTGCAGTGGTGAAAGCCAACTCTTCGGCATTTCAGGCACCAGGCTGTCCTTGGGGATAGCAGTGAATCATAGTGGCTGCATGGGGCTTAGACCCAGGTGGAGCTCTTTACCTTCAGGTTTCCTTTAGCCCACAAATCAACCTGTGTGCTAGTATTCTCATTTCACACATGATGAAATAGAGGCTCAGGAAAGTTAAGTAACTTCCTTGTTCAAGGTCAAAAATCTAGTAAATGCCCCAGGCCAACACCAGGACCTTGCCTTTCTCAGATGTTGGCATCAGAATCTAGAAAAGATGGCATGGGAAGGTAGAAGCTGACCCAGGCAAAATAAAAAGCCAGCAAATAGAAGAGAAATGTAAATTTGTCTCATTTTTTTCCATGTATGTTCCACCCAAATACATATCTGCCCTCCTCCCTTCATTTTCGCTAGACCTATCTTACTAACTTACCTGTACTGTTCCTTGATGTCATTATACTGGGCTTTGTTAAGATCACTTGGTTGGTTCTAATAATTTTACATGAAATTTCAAATTCAGAACAAATAATGAGAAAGAGGGGGAAATGTAGCTTATTAGAAAGTATCTCCAAGGAGCAGTTTGCCAGGCAAGAACACAGTAGAGAAAAACACTAGGGGGTGAGCCAATGACCAACAGGCACAAAATTGCTAGCCTCCATCTTCTCCTCTACCAGTGAGGGTAATAACAATGCCTATGGTGGTAGATCAAGTGCCCTAATGGCCATGTGTCCATGCCTCTCTGAATCTATTTCCTTTGGCTATGCCCTCCCACCCCAACTCTAAACTAGGCCATATGATTCACTTTGGTCCATGAGACAGTGGCATGCATGTTGCCCCTTCCTTCCTTGAATCCCTGCTACTGACACGAGAATAAGCCTAGGCTAATTTGCAGGAGGGTAGAAGATGGCATGGGGTAGAACTGAGCTGTTTCAGCCAGCCAAGATCACACTAGGCTGGTCAGTACCAACTGACCTACAGGCTGGCTAACCACAGACACATGAGCAAGCCCAAGTAAGCTCAACCAAGATCAGCCAAGCCTGGCTCACATCAGAACTACCCAGCTGAGCGACTTATGAGATACAATAAGTGGTTGTTGCATTAATTTATTATGTTCTGGAACAATTGATTGAGCAGCATTATGCCTACTTCATAAGATCATTACAAGAAGTAAATTTTAAAAATATGTCAAATAGTATGTTGCACATAGTCAATGTGCAATAAATGTAAACATGTCTTCTTGTTATCCTACTTCCTATATCTCTGGAAACAAGTGTGTCAGTCACACATTTGATTTGATTCATTTGGGGAACAGGCAACAATGACCTGGCTTAGAGGGGATAAAAGTGACTAAGTTCAGCCTTAGAAATACTCAGACCACAAGAGCTTTTAAGTCCACACCATTTGTGTGGAGTACTACTGCGCTGTCTGCTTCTGCTGGGACAGTGCAGATGCAAAACATGGGGTAAAGCAACTTAACAATTAATGAATCCTCATTCTCTCAGTGCCAGGCTTTACAAAAAGGGATATACGTTCCACACCTTCTTTAATCTTTGCAACAACAGGTGTGCTGTGGTTTGGATATGTATCCCCACCAAAACTCATATTGAAGCTTAATCCTCAATATGGCAGTATTGAGAGGTGAGGCATTTGGTGAGTGACTGGTTCATGACAGCTCTGCTCTCATGAATAGATTAATCTGTGCATAGATTAATATATTAATGTGTTAATGGATTAATGGTTTATCATGGGAATGGAACTGGTAATTTAAAAAAAAAAAAGAACAGAGACCTGACCTAATACATGATGTGATACACTATGCCACCTCTACAGAATCCATACCAGCAAGAAAGACCTCATCAAATTTGGACCCTCAACCTTGGGCCTCTAGGCCTCCATAATTTTAAGAAATAAATGTGTTTTCTTTATAAATTACCTAGTTTCAGGTATTCTGTTATAAGCAACAGAAAACTGACTAAGACAATGTGCTATTTTCTCTATTTTATCATAATCAGATTACTGGCTCAGAAAGTTTGAGCAACTTATCCATATTTGCATAATTGTGCAGGATATCAATTCATGTCTGCTTAATTGCAAATTTCATCTTTCTCCCACACATCATGGCTTTGGGAGAGGCAGGCAGGGTAAGTAAGCAACAAAAAATAGTTTCAAATCAGAAAAGATAGGCTTGAGGATTTGATTTTTAAAAAACCTTTATCTATCATCACCTCTGAATAAGGACCATTTAAATAATCAATTGCCACCAAACTAGAGATACGAATCTCTGAATTTGCATTACTTATTCCGGAGTTAGTGTTGTGGCATATTCCTCTAAAGACTTTGTTCAAGAAATGGTAAACAGGGCCAGTCGCGGGATCTCTTCTAAAAATACAAAAATCAGCCGGGTGTGGTGGTGTGTGCCTATAATCCCAGCTACTTGGGAGGCTGAGGCAGGAGAATCACTTGAACTCAGGAGACGGAGGTTGCAGTGAGCCAAGACTGCACCACTGCACACTCCAGCCTGGGAAACAGAGTGAGACTCCATCTCAAAAAAAAAAAAAAAAAAAAAAAAAGTGGTGAACAGGATGATGTAAATAAAGCCTTGGTTATTCTAAGCCCCAAGTCTGGGGCACCACCTGGCAGTGCAATAATGAATCTCAGGTAATTTATCTGGCTCAATAGTTCTTAATAAATAAATAACTCCCCTATTCCAGAAAATAGAATCTCACAGGCATAGGGCCATATAAACATAGTCGTTTCCTCTCATTTCACCAGGGTCATTAACGCCTTGCACAGTTAAGCACCAAAACATAGACCCAAAATGATTTAAGCTGGGTGAGTGAAGAAAATGAATTATATATACTTATGGAAACTTATTTTTAAAAAGAAAATTAAACTGAGGCTTTCTCCATGACCTAAATTTAATTCAACTAAAAGTACTTAACTTTAAAAGAAAGGTTGAAAAGCTGATCTTTAATGAACGGGAGACATTTGTCATTCTCTTTTTTCCACCTTGACAGGTAAAACTGGGGCTTCATGACCCATGAGCAACTGAACAGATTACAAAATTGTTAACGTTGTTCTTGAAAGTTTTGATGCTACTACAGATGCTGTTGCTGCCAAAGGAGCTTAAAAAAAAAAAAAAAAAAAAAAGCTTGTTCACAACCAAATCCAGTTCAGCATTGTTTGGACATGAGTGTTTTATGGTTGGCAAGGCAGAGTGTCCTGGCTGAAAACAAAGATGTCATTAATTATAGCAAGGCATTATTCCAGTACACTTCCCTATACTTTCCTTGGAATTTTATACCCTGTGTGTTTTTTTAAAGCAGCCATAAAATTCTGTGTCTCTTCTCCCATTGAAAGATGGAATCTATATCTCTTCTCTTTGAATTCAAGCAGCCTTGAATCTAAGCATTGCTTCTATCAGTAGAATGCAGCAGCAGTGATGCTATGTGACTTCCCAGACTAGATCACAATAGTGATGCAGCAACTGCCTTGCTTGCTAAGATGCTCACATTTGGAGGCTAGAGCCTCCGCATAAGAAGTCTAACTACACTAAGGCTGCCATGTTGTAAGGATCACAGGCCATATGGAAAGGCTATATATAAGTACAGTTTACAGCCGCAGCTGAGTCCAACATTTGAGATATCCTGAAAGCTCCAAATAATTCTTCCCACTACGCCCTGCCCAAATTCCTGACCCATAGAATCCATGAATGTAATCAAATGGTTGTTTATGCCACTAAGTTTTAGTGTGGTTTACAATATACCTGGAGGAAATAGAACATATTTATTTTCATTTGTTCCCTATAACAAAAGCTGGGAAAAGCTAAGTATTATATTTTGAGGCAAGTCATGTGCAGTTAGTCCCATTTTGTAGCTCAGATGTTGAGACTCCTAGAGGTCAAGACAAGGAATAAGTAGAGCTTAATGGAAAGAAAATGATTTCTAGCATCAGACAGACCTAAGTTGCAAACTCAGCTTTCTGGTGTTCTAATAATGTCTGACTTGAAAAATCTACTTACTCTGAACCTCAGTTTCCTCATCGATAAACTTAGACTAATAAAGCAAGTTTGATTTTAGAGTTAAATGAACTGTAAACTGCTGAATTCTTTCCATGCCAGATGGTACGGATGCAGTAAATAGGGCCATTCGTAGTTATAATGGACACTCATCCAGGGCCACACAGGTTGTCAGTAGCCTTTTGCCTGACTTGATCCAGTATTTGGTGTTTTCTATGCAGGTAAAATGTGGACAGATGAGGACACACATGGCACCACAGTAGCTCCAGCCCCACCAGCACCTTTGCCAATCCTGCTACAGGAAGCACCAGCCCCTATGCCCTGCCAGAGCAATTCAGATGTGTCACAAGTACCTAAATCTATCTGCTGTGTCATTCCAGGGCTTTGTTCCACTGAGGGAGATGAGAAGGAACCTACCCTTTATTGAGCACCTGCTATGAGGCAGACATTGCACACATTACCTCAGTTAGCCCTCCAAAAGTCTAGAAAGGTGATTTATCATTTCCATTGGACATCTAGGGAAATTAAATTTCAAAAAGATTCAGTAACTTGCTCAAATAAATTAAGGTGCAGTGCTAAAATATGAAGAAACTGGAATTTAAACTGTCTGAGGTCTGACTCTGGAGCCATGTTTTTCCAGCCAAGTGAGACAACGTGTCCAGTCTCCAACACAGCTGTAGGTGCAGGGTTTGGACAGAGACTAAATGCACTGTCCTGAGTCATTCTGCGCATAATCCCAGGTTTTGCACAGAAGTCCTTGTCTTTCAGTGTTTCTCTGAAGTTTCCCAGGTTGGAATCCTATTTCCCCACTGTCTCAGTTGGCACTGGAGATCTTCCTTAGAGATGTTCCTTTCTCGTTTATTTCCTTTCTGTCCCTAAGGGTCTGATTTGAGCTCCACGCCCCAGGCTGTCTCCTGACTCCATCCTCTCCTGCATGGCCTTCACATAAACAGTGGTTTGATCATCAATACCTAACTCTCCTACACTGCTCAGATACTTTCCAAGGTTCATCATGACTTATTGCAAAAGACTGAAGCTTTCTAACCAAAATTCAAGTCTCTCACCAGCCTGGCCTCAACTTCATTGATAACCTGACTCCCTGTGACTCCATTTTGTGTAAACTCTACTCCAGCCAGTCTGGGGACTCCACTGTTTTTCAATAGGGACCACACCAGTCCTGCTTCTTTGCTCACACTAGACTCTTTACTGTAATGGGCTGAATTGTGTTTCTCAAAAAATCCTGTATTAAAGGTTTAACCCCTAATACCTCAGAATATGACTGTATTTGAAGATATGGCCTTTAAAGTGGTAATTTAGTTAAAGTGAGGTCAGTAAGATGGGCCTTAACTCAATATGATGGTTTCCTTTCTTCTAAGACGAGGAAATTTGGAAATACCATGTGAAGACAAAGAACAGACAGCCATTTACAAGCCCAGGAGAGAGAGAGGCTTCAGAAGAAACCAACCCTGCCAACACCTTGATCTTAAAATTTCCACCTCCAAAACTGTCAGACAATAAGTTATTAAGTCACCCAGTCTGTGATATGTCGTTGTGGCAGCCCTCTACACTAATACACCTACCTTCAAGCTCTTCCTCTTTCTCCCCAAATAACCTTCTCAGTCTTACCTCCAAAAGAAGGATTATTCTACCTCCTCCAGAACTTGTTTATCCTAGTCTTCAAGAGGCTTCTCATCACTCTTAAAAACAAAAACAAAAACAAAAACAAAAAACATTAATCTATTTTAGTCTAACTCACAAAGCCCAACTTGATTGTTCCTGCCTGCTTCTCCGACTGCTCCCCACCTTGTCTTCTGGCCTTTGGTCATTTGAACATAACCAGCTCTTTGCTGTCTTTGATTTGAACTACTTTCTGGAATTGTACTTCCTTCTTATCAACACATGCCATTCAGGTTTCATCTTAAATGTCACTTCTCCAGAGAGGGCATTCCATTACTCTATATAGTGTTTCTCTTTTAATTCTCTGTAATCACTCCTTGCTGATATTTTCTTGCAAGTTTACTTGCTCATTTATTTCCAACCTCCTCCCAATAGAATCTAAACTGTAGGAGAGGAGAGACTCACGTGCCTGACATATGGGTGCTAGTTACTTACTGAGTGAATGAATGAATGCATGAATGAATGGTTTACCTTCTCTGAACAGAGCACTTATTTTTCCTGCGTCTCTCTTTATTGACTGTTGCAATAAACTTCCTATTGAAAAACCACTTGAATATATATTCTTCTTATAAAAGTCTAGAACTTATATTTTCCTGTAGCTTGAGCATGATACTGAAAAATTCATACTTGTAGAGGGAGGTGTTGAGTAAGAGAGCATTTTAAAGGGTGGGTAGTACAGATACCCTTTTCATCTTATACATAAGGAAATGGATGCAAAGAAAAATTACATCACTGGCTTAAGCTCACACAGCCTGGGTTAGATTCTAGTTTTCTTGAGTCCTGGCCCAGAACTCTTTTTCCATATCATGTCTTGGTACATAGTCAGAGTCAATTAAGTGCAGTGCACAAACACCAGTGCTTAAAATGTCTGAAGCTGACTGAGCTAGGGGTCAGGAAATGCTTTCCACATAAACACCCCAATGGAGAGATCCCTACGAAAGAGAAGAGAAGGGTTAAATGTTCATTTGCTTTCCTAACTCAAAAAGCAGCCTGTGCCTGCTCTTCAGGGCCTTCTAGTCTAAGATCGACAAGCAGACTTGCTAGACTGCTCCAAGGAAATCATTTCACTTAAGTAATTTTAAAGTTTTATGTCTTGCCATTTTTCAGCATTTAAGAAATTTTTTCCAGGTTGGCATGGTTATGTGTCATGAATCATGTGTCCAAAGGGGACAGGATATATTATATCACCTTCATATAATGTTCTAGAACATCTGGGAATGTCAAAAACTGGTGTAGAGTGGATGGCATATGATAAATGCTATGTATTTGCCAGTGGTAGAATTGAAGGACATTAAAAACCCAAAGCTATGCCAAGTGGCAAAGTGGGGGTTCATTCCTGCTTTATTTCTACAAGTAACCGAATGTTGGAGGCTGTCTTTATTGTAAAAGATATGCAGCTATATTTTGAGTTTAGAGTTCAGGGATGAATACTCTTAAAGCAGACTACTAAAATCCACTCTAAATACATTTCTTTAAAATTTGTCTAGAGATTGACTAATGCTGCAGCTAACTAGGAAGAATAAGAGAGAGAGTGAGAGGAAGAGACAGAGAGAGAGAAACTTCAAAGAGCAGCTACACAATGATTAAGGATTTCTGAGTATGTATGTAATACAATTCATAAATATGAATATGAAACTTTGTACTTTGCAAACAAAGATTAAGGTTTCCTTTAAACCCTTCATAGAAATTCATTAAATGCCTATATCATCAAAGTGCTTAAAACAGGTCTCTAATTAATAAATTATTTAAATAGCTAAGCTGTAACTCAAAAGTGAGTATGAAATCCAGACATTGTTAGACACCCAATGCTCATTTAAAACAAACAAGTCTTCAAGAAAGAAAACTTTAAGATGAAAGAAGGCATTGTGAACAACAAAAAATACATTGATCTAAACAAGATCTAAACAAAATTAAAATAAGAGTTAAATAATGAGTAATTTGAATGGCATATAAGCAAAATAGCAACAACATACTGGACAAAAATAACATGAAAACTAGAATAGAGGGATCAAGATTAAAATATCCTAGGTTCCATATCTTGTTCAAAAGGACAGTAAAGATTTAGAATACTTTTAGACTTTTCTCATGGAAGTGTTCTTGTCAAAATTTTAAGGGCGAACAGTTAAAAATTACATAGAGAACAAATAATTTCCAAGCAATCAAGAAGGAAAGGGGGATGAAAGGAAACCCATCTAATAAATGACAGTAAAGGATTAAAACATGAAGCATAGAAAAGTATATTTCTTAGAACAAAATAAATTGATATGATAAATCCCTATATATCATACTAAAAAGGGAAAGATTAGACTTACATATTAACAATAGAGATTCTGAAGTTAGATATATTTTAATGCCGTCATATGTTTGCAATTGACACATTTAAAATATAAGTACACAGGGAGAGATCCAAGATGGCCGACTAGCAACAGCTCAGGAATGTAGCTCCCAGCGAAAGCGCAGAGAACGAGTGGACGCCGCACTTTCCGACGAGTTTTTGTTGCCCACAGACCGGGAGATTCCCGGCGGAGAAGCCAGGCGGGTCACCAGCGCGACTCTTTTGGCCGGCGCGGCTGTTTTGCTGGCACCCAGTGCGGCACTTCCCGGTGCGGAGTATACGGGACGGACGGGCTCGGCTGGTCCCATCCCCACAAGGAAAACAGCAATTGGAAGCGCTGAGGACGGAGAGTTCCACAGCGGGCACAGCGAACCCGGGAAGAGGGGAACCAGCGTCCGCCAAAGGAAAACTAAGAAACAGAAAAACTTCATCACCGGGCGGAGAGAGATCCAAAATGGCCGCGTAGCAGCAGCTCGGGATTGTGGCTCGCGGTGAGGGCGCAGAGAGCGAGGGGACGCCGCAGTTGCAGACGAATATTTGATGCCCACGGACTGGGACATTCCCGGCGAGGGAGCCACGCAGGTCGCCAG
>PVKP010021803.1:0-38522 GCA_004027715.1 Plecturocebus donacophilus
CCCACAGGCATGGGGGCTGGGTGGCAAAGGAAACAGACCTCAAAGCCGCCGACAACTCCCTCCAGGGTTGGTCCCCTCGAGGGACATCCCCAGGCCCCTTTGAAGGGTAAGGCAGGGGGCTTTGCTTCCCGGCTTTGTCTTCCGGTAGTTGAGGCGCTTGAAGGCTTCCAGGTCCCGGTGGGTGCTCATGATTAGCCGGCTGCAGGGGAAACAGACACGTGTGTGGGGCTCAGCGGTCACCAGGTGACAGAGGGGGCCAAGCCTCACATCCACATGGTCACTGATGACTCAGAAGTGCACACACAGCTCACACATGTGCACACAACCAGAAAGCGCCTGTGGCAACACAGGCTGGGCCTGTTCCAGCCCTTCAGAGCCCGTGTTCTGCAGAGGACAGGGGAGAGGGGCCCGCTGAGGGCCCAGCAGCAGTGGGGTGTCTGACCCTTGCCGCCCGCCCAGGGCTTTGCACTTCAGTCCTTCCCTGCTCCTCCGGGTCCCCACTGGCCTCCCACAGCCCCTGTGCCCTGTGAATCCAAGCCCACCCCATACTTCAGGTTGGAGAGCTCAACGATGAGGCCACGCACGATGTTGGTGGCGTCCTCCATCCTGGGGGCCTCGCAGGCCTGGATCCCCACGAAGGTCCTGGCAGGCAAAGAAGATGCAAGGAAGAAGTTGAAAGTGGCCCAACTTCGGCCGGGCTCGGTGACTCACGCCTGTAATCCCAGCACTTTGGGAGGTCGAGGCGGACAGTTCATGAGGTCAAGAGATCGAAACCATCCTGGCCAACACGGTGAAACCCTGTCTCTACTAAAAATACAAAAAAAAATAGCTGGGCGTGGTGGCACAGGCCTGTGGTCCCAGCTACTCGGGAGGCTGAGGCGGAAGAATTGCTGGAACCCAGGAGGTGGAGGTTGCAGTGAGCTGAGATTGTGCCACTGCACTCCAGCCTGGTGACAGAGCAAGACTCTCTCAAAAAAAAAAAAAAAGGAAAGTTGCCCAGCCTCTTGGGACTACCAGAGCTCTCCTGTAGGAGGGGCTTCCGCCGGCCTCACGGTGTCCTTTCCAGGTGTCCAGCCTGTCCTCTGTTCACGACAGAGCCCTGACAGCCAACCCAGCTGGCTCCACCGCCCAGTAGGCCCAGAACCCAGCCCCTTCTCCCCTGCCTCCCCCTGCCCTCTCAGGACAGTGCAGGGGCTGCTGCCACTGCCTCCCCAGCTCCTGCCCCTGCGGCTTGCTCCCTGCATGCACTGGACACTGTGAATGTGGAAACCTGGCTCAGAGGCAGGCCCTCCCCTCCCGGCGGTCCACCCTCCGGGCCCTGCAGCACCAGCCTGCCCCGTGCCCTCTCTTCATCCCCCCTTTCTCCCCTCCCCCCTGCTGTAGCCACACTGGATTCCTGGCCATTCCTGGAGCACTTCTCACTCAAGGCTGTGGAATGTTCTTTCCATAAAGTCTCCTCCTCGGTGTTGGGAGGCAGGCAGTGGCTCCCCTGAGCACCCGTTACATTTTAACTCCTTCTCCGATGTGTTTTTCTCCCCCGCACTCTGCCATCTGATCATCTAATCTGCTGTCTCTCATGTGCCCATACCCTGAATCCCCCACTGGCACCAAACTCTGTGTTTTCCCACACTGCCTTGCCAACACCCAGGGCAGTGCCAGAAAAGCCAGCCCCAGGTGGCATTCATATCCATGGAAGGTTTGGGAGGCCCGGGCGGGAGGATGGCTTGAGCCCAGGAGTTCAAGACCAGTCTTGGCAACATAGTGAGACCCCCATCTCTACAAATAATACACAATTAGCCAGGCAGGGTGGTACACGCCTGTAGTCCCAGCAACTCAGGAGGATGACGTGGGAGGATCACTTGAGCCTGGGAGATGGAGGCTATAGTAAGCTATGATCACACTACCACACACCAGCCTGGGCAACACAGCAAGACTATCTGAAAAATACATTGCCAGGCACGGTGGCTCATGCCTGTAATGTCACCAAGGCAAAATCTCGTCTCTAAAAAAACATGCAAAATTAGCCGGGCACGATAGTGGACACCTGTAGTCCCAGCTACTTAAGAGACTGAAGTGGGAGAATCACATGGGTGAGCCCAGGAGAGGCTGCAGCGAGCTGAGGTTGTGCCACTGCACTCCAGCCTGGGTGATGGGAGTGAGACTGTGTCTCAAAAAAAAAAAACCACAGAAGAGCAGAGCAGAGGAGCCACAGAACAGCTGCCACTCAGACGCGGGCAGTGCAGGGGGCAGGCGGGGAAGTGGGAGTCACCCGCCCTAACCCCTCCCATGCCCTAGGCTTGGCAGCACTTCCGGGACTGTCACTTTGGAAACTGCTGTCCTGCTCCTCCTGCCTTGGTCACCCCCAGGTGGCTGGCAGCCTCTGGGCCTTAGCCTCTTTTGTGTGTCATTCAGCCTTAAGCCACCAAACCAGACCCCACGACCCTCTGGGAGCTTCCGGACATCCAGGGCGGTGGGGAGGGGAGCTACGTTGGCCCAGATGTGAAATCTTCTCGCCATTCACTCAAACCACAGTGGGCCGCTCTGATGAACTGCCTCTGGTCCCTGCGCAGGTTGAGTGTGGATGGGGGAGGCGGCCAGTGGCACAGCAGGTGCAAGTCCCAGGGAGTGAGGGCAGGAGGTGGGGACAGAGTCACCCTCTGCTGAGGGAGAGAGGAAGAGGAGCGGGAGGAGGGGGAAGAGGGAGGGGGGAGAAGGGAGGGGGAAGGGGGGAAGGGGAGGGGGGAAGGGGAGGGGGGAAGAGGCAGGGGGAAGGGCAGAGTAAAGGCCACACACAGCCAAGGGCTGAGTCCCAAAAAACCCTCCTCCACTCCCCACCCCCTCCCCCCACCAGACAGAAACAGAAACTTGGCCATAAATAATTGATAAGTCACCGCCTCTACAGAGGCAGGTTCAAGTACTAGGTAACAGAAAGGATGGCTGGCTGCCCAGAGCTGGCTGTGAGGAGGGCTACAGGAGGGCAGGGAAGGAGGGGACAGGCTGCGAGGACCCTGGGCATGGTGTAGGGGAGAGGGTACCCTCCTCACACACAGCAGGCTGGAGGACGGCTCAGCGGGTGGCCTGTGGAGGGAGGAGGTGTTTCACCTGGGGCACGAGCCAAGTGGGGAGGGGAGGAGGTGAGGGCAGGTTAGACTCACTTGAACACCTGCCTGGTGCCAGAGCTAGTAACACCTCCAAGACCGTCTCAGCCAACAGTTTGGAGCCCTATCTGGGTCCCCTCCCCTTCCCAGAGACTCAGGAGGAAGCTCTGGCCCCTCCTCCCAGAGAGAAATAACCCACAGAGCCAGGGGCACTGTCCCAGGGCTCCATGGGAGGTGCTGTTTGGGTACAGATCACTGGTCACTGTAGCCTGTCCTCTGCTTTTGGGGATCAGGGGAACATGTGCAGTTTAAAAGACAGGGCTCAGCTCCCCTGTTGGAATGAGGAAGTGGAGGCCCAGGGAGGGAGAACTGGGGTCCCCTCCATCTGTCACCCTTGGTGGTAAAATTGGTGAGGGTCCTGGAGCCCCTTCTCCCCCATGCCACACCTACCTCGGCTGCGCCCTGGCCACTGCAACAGGGTCTTCACTGGCATGTGGGCTGGAGCCAGACCAGCAAGGGCCCCGCTTGCTCCCGGAAGGAAAGAGCTGGAATGAGAGCACAAGGTGTGAGCGGCCGGGCCCGGGTCAGGCAAGCTCTGCACAGGGGAACCATTAGTCACACTGGCACCTCTGGCTTCACCGTGGCCACGGAGGTCACACCGTGGACAGCTGGGGCTCCTGCAGAGGAAGAGCAGGACCGGGGAGGAACTCTGCAATGGGTAGACCCGGGGCTACCAGCCTGGGCCGCGCCTGCCCTTTCCCCTCAGAAAGAAAAAGACCACAGCAATGCCAAACCCAACCCTGGTGTCCGCTCCTGGGCCCGGAACTCCCACAGGCTGATCTGGGCAGTGGGGAGCCCCACTGAGCCATGAGTTCTCTGGCCCTGACACGGCTGCAGTCTCCTGCGCACCCCTCAGCATCTTTATGGGTACAGAGAAAACGCCAAGGAGTGGCAAATGCAGTGAAGTGAGTCGTCTACCTTGGCTGAATAAGCCACGCACATCCTGTTAGGAAGAGTTTGCAAATGGAACACGAAGGGAAAACTAGTGAATACAGGGGAAAGCCAGGTAACTCCAAGGGTGATTTAATTTCTATGGGAAATTGTCAAGCTCCATCACAGTGGTGACCCACAATGAGCCACTCTGGGCGTGGTGGCTCATGCCTATAATCCCAGCACTTTGGGAGGCTGAGGTGGGAGGACTGTTTGAAGCCAAGAGTTCTAGACCAGCCTGGGCCACATGGCAAGACCTTGTCTCTACAAAAAAATACAAAAATTAGCTGGTCATGGTGGCGCATGCCTGTGGTCCCAGCTACTCAGGAGGCTGAGGCAGGCATGCAGGAGGCTGAGGCTGCAGTGAGCTGTGACTGTGCCACTGCACTCCAGCCTGGGCAACAGAGCAAGGCCCTGTCTCTAAAATTTAAATTAAATTAAAAGACTCCGAGAGAGTGGGATGTCCGGCTTCTGAGCAGTAACCTTTGTTGTGCCAGCGACAAAAAAAGAGAATTAAACATGGGTAATGTTGAGAGAGGCAAAAAGATTTGTGTTCAGAAGTGTTCCCAGTGCCACACCATGGAAAAGGGAGGCAGTGCAAGACTGGGCCTCATCTCCATGGCATCTTCGGGTGGAAGACAGGTCAGGCCTCGGGATTCTCTTCCACTGACGCTAATAAGAACACAGGCAGCACCTGGGAAGAGGATATGCTGATGGAGTATTTGGAGAATCCCAAGAAGTACATCCCTGGAACAAAAATGATCTTTGCCAGCATGAAGAAGGGAGAAAGGACACACTTGATAGCTTATCTCAAAAAAGTTACTAATGAGTAATAATTGGCCACTGCCTTATTTATGTGTACCATACTTTGTCTGGTACTCCGCCTTATTTATGTGTACATACAAATGTCTCATGACTTTTTTTTGTGTACCATACTTTAATAGATCTCATACACCAGAATTTACATAATGAACGAATGACAGGATATTTTGTTGGGCAGTCCTGATTTAAAACTTAAGACTGGCATGTGGTTAAATGAGTATGTTCAACTTTTGAATTTTAATAGTAATTCCAATTTAGTAAATGCTATCACTGTTTACCCCTTCTAAAGATATGATTAGACTTCGTTAGTAATGATAAACTTTTCACAAAGATGGTGAGTGCCATCTTAAAACTTACTGAAGATTGGTTTTATATTTAGATTTATGTAACTGGTTATGTGACTGTATGTAAATATGGGGGAAATTCCTTCACTGTTTCAGAACAAAGCAAGGTTCACCTGTGTTTTGTGTTCATTTTCCTCTTAAAGGCAAGGGCTGAAGATAAAGGGGAAGCAATGGCTACTTTATATTTTGGCCTTAACTATGCCAATCTAATTAGAATTCCCTGTATTTAAAATGGTTTTTACTTATTGAAAGGCATTTTCGTTTTTACTGATTGAGAGGCATTTTAGTGTGGTTTATATGTAATATCAAAAATTATTTAACACTTCACACATTTTATAGATCTACAAGGTCATATGCTTTTAAAATAGTAGCCAATTAAACTTCACTCTTGAATTCTTTATAATCCAAGTCAAACTAAGTTATAATTTAGGATTGTCTTTATAGTATCCAATTAAACTTCACTCTTGAATTCTTTACAATATAAGTCAAACTAAGTTGTAATTTAGGATTGTCTTTAAACAGCCATTCAGACACAAAACTGTAGAACTGCTGTGTATTTGTGATTGGGAATGGTGCTTCTGCCAACTTAAACGGATTAAAGTAGAGGAGATATACACAAATTTAAAAATTATATGTGATCATAAGACTTAAGAAAATTAAAAAGAAAACCACAGATCATGAAAAAAATTAAAAAATAAATAAATTAAATGACTCCAATGCAGACTGCAGAAGCTCCACCGGTCTAAGAGCGAGTGCAGAGGAGCTATGAGAAAGTAACATCACACCCTCCCATGACAAGACCCTGGGGTTTCAGGTTTGAAAGCTGTCTCTGCTGTGTCCCTCCGAGTCCCCTCCTCTAGCATAGTGTGTGACCACAGTGAGGTCAGGAGGAGGCGCTGAGACGGTCCTCTTGATCCATCTTTGCTGTTCCCGGGTGCCCCTGCCCACGCCGGGAGACATGGGCCTCAGCCTTCCTGCCAGGAGCTGCCCAGAACCTTCCCACAGGAATGTGTTCCTTGCCTGGGTCGCCTTGACTTGCTGGGGAACGCCTGGTGTCAAAACCAAACACGCCCAGGCCCTGGCAGTGCTGTCGGGTGGTGCCTCCTCCCCTGGCCGGGGAAAGGCTGCTGATGCTCGTCGGGTCCGACTGCCCTGGCTGTCTGTCTGGGTCCCTCCGAGTCTGGAATTCGGGTTCTTCTCCAAACTCGCAGTTTGGCAGGCTGTTTAGGAAGGCTCGGGCTTCACCTGCTAGATGCTACCTTGCCGCACTTGGCCCCAAATACCCTAATCATTCCCCAGCCTTCTCTCCAAGCCACTGCCCACGAGACCACAGACTGGAAGCATTGGAGGTGGCTCTGCTCTCGAGCTAGGGATTTGCATTTTTCAGGCGTGAGGCTCTCATAAAATTTCAGCTGAGCCCAGCACCTGAACATGCCTTTCCCAAGTGCTTGTGTTCAGGCTCTACCACTGAACTGTACTGTGACTCCCATTTGTTTTCTTTTGAGACAGGGTTTCGCTTTGTCACCCAGGCTGGAGTAACAGTGGCATGACTCAGCTCACTGCAACCTCAACCTCCTGGGCTCAAGTGATTCTCCCTCCTCAGCTTCCCAAGTAGCTGGGACTGCACCTGTGCACCCCCAAGCCTGGCTAATTTTTTTTTTTTTTTTGAGATAAAGTTTCACTCTTGTTGCCCAGGCTGGAGTGCAGTGGTGCGATCTCAGCTCACAGCAACCTCCGCCTCCTGGGTTCAAGCGATCCTCCTACCTCAGCCTCCCAAGTAGCTGGGATTACAGACATACACTACGACACCTGGCTAATTTTTTATATTTTTAGTAGAGATGGGGTTTCTCCATATTTGGTCAGGCTGGTCTCAAACTCCCGACCTCGGGTGATCCACCTGCTTTGGCCTCCCAAAGTGCTGGGATTACAGGTGGGAGCCACTGTGCCTTGCCATGAATTTTTTTTTTTTTTTTAAACATCTGAATACAAGGACAGCCAAAGAAACAGAAGTTGACATTTGAAAAGCAAACTGGGCTCTGTGTTCCAGGACACAGCGGCTGGGGCATGACCTTCTCCCCTCCTGCCTACCTCACCTCCAGCAGGTGCAGGAACTCCTCCAGAGTCTTTGCTGCCACACCCAGTGTGTGCACAGAGAACCGCCTACCTCCCAGGGCGTGGCTGTGAAGCACTCAGCCCGGGCTCAGGTGTGCCAACGGCTGGGAAGGTAGCTCTTCCCTTGGGGGCAGGGCTGAAGCAAGGCTGCCACCTGCCCAGACAGGAGAATGAGTGCCAATGGCTGGCACCAGCTCTGGAGCCAGAGAAGGCCACATCCAGGCAGCGTTGTTGGGAGGCAGATCCCTGAAGGAGGGAAAGCCCTTACAAGTTCCAGCAGAAAAACAAAATTTTTTCTTTATTTTTTTTATGTTTGGGAAAGAATCATATTAGGATTTTTAGAGGACCCTAAGGAGATGGGCAAAGCCTCTTTGGCAGCTTGGGAGTGAAGCTCCCTCCCCAGGCACAGCTATGAAGTCGGCCCCAGGCCCAGCTTCTCCCCATGGCTCTGCTGTGTCCACAGCCCTCAATACATCTCCTGAGACCCCATGGCCAGGGTCAAGCACTGAAGCGGAAGCTGCCAGGGGCTGGCACTCCTGGGAACTTCAGTTCAATGCAGGAGGCCCTGGCTGAGAATGCAGCTTTCTGTCACCACCCTGGATGTGTCAACAACCACCAAAAGGCAGGTTTGCACTTTCTGGAAAACCACACCCAGTAGAGCTGCGACTCCTAGTCAGTGGTTGTGTACATGGAACACCATGAACCCCAGCTCCCCCTCCACCACTGCGCCATGTGAGGAGGGGGCTTGTGGATGTTGGGTGCCTGCCCTGGGCAGGTATGTCTGTCACTCGGGTCAGCTCTCACCTGCTCAGGCGGGGCTTCAAAGTCAGATTCGTCCAGGGCATCCTGTATCTGGCTGTCTGGCAGGAAGTCGAGTTCCACAGCTGAAGAGTCTGCCCAGGTGGCCTGGTCTGCAGAATGAGGCAGGTGGTCTTGCTGCCCTGCCAGGTCCGAGGTGGTGTCTGGACCGCCCTGCTGGGTCCCAGGCTCCTGAAGAGGGCTGTCTGCTGCTTCTTTGTGTTCCAGCAGAACAGAGGCTTGTGGGGACAGACCGAGCCCCTCGAGGTCTTGCTCAAGGTTCTGGCTGCCTGACTCAGCTGCCTCTTGAGCAGGGCCTAGCTCCTGCTTCTGACTGACACATGAACCTGCGTCCAGGGCTGGATGGCAGGAATGTCCAGCCCCCAACATGAGCTGTCCGCTCCCGGGTACCAGAGCCAGGGAGGCTGCAGGGCCCCCTGGGACATCATCGGGTAGGTTGTTGTCCTGCCCTGCCTCCCCTCTCCCTCCTGGGGTTTCCCCAGTGAGTGGGGTGCAGCCTGGCAGGGCTCTCCCATGGCCTCCATCAGTGCCCTTCCTCTCGGGAGAGGCAGGTGACATGGCGCTGACCTGCCCATCAGGCCCAGCCACCTCCAGAGCCCTCTCTTCCAGCTCAGTGGGGTCTGTGCTCAGGTCTGTGATGACACCCATCCCGAGGGAGGAGCATTCCAGGCTGCTATGAGTCCCTTCCCTTTCCCTGTCTATCCTGCTGGGGGTCTGCTGGGAGTCAGGGGAGCTCTGGGCCACAGACCCGGGTTCCAGACACCAAGAGGTAGGGCCCAGTCCCAGAGCGGGGCCCGAGGTAGGAACTGATGCTGGAGTACAGGGGACATCGCCACCCTCCTCCTGGGGCCCTCCAGGCAGGCCAGCCCCTGCTGTCCTTTGGGCTCCTCCCTCCTGGGGGGCTCCCCTATCTGGCTCCTTCCCCTCAGAATCGCTGCTTGGCAGGTGCTCCTTTTGGCCACGATCTCCTGGAGCCCTCTCTGTCTCAGGCCTGCCGTTGTCAGTCCCTTGTTCTGACAGGTGGTCCTGGCTGGCCCTCTGTGAGGCAGACCACTCCGTCCCCCTGCCTGGAGGGTCCTCAGGCTGAGAATCCCCACTGCTGGGCACAGCTTTCATGGGGCTCTGGCTGCTCTGCTTAGGGTGGGCACCAACTGCCTGCATTGGGTCCCCTGGCACTGTGGCCTCCTGGAGGGGGAGCCCCAGAGTCTCCACTAGCGGCTGGCGTCCTGCCTGCTGGGCGCTGGACTCTGGGAGTGTTTCCTGTGGAAAGAAAAAGACTCAGGCCCAGCGCCTTTGATAACCAAGTTCTCTGAAGAGTTTTCGATTAGGTTGCTCCAAAAGTAACTGTGGGTTCTGTCATTACTTTTAATGCCAAAAACTGACTGGGCGCAATGACTCACGTCTATAATCCCAGCACATTGGGAGGCTGAGGCAGATGGATCACCTGAGGTCAGGAGTTCAAGATCAGCCTGGCCAAAAGGGTGAAACTCCATCTCTGCTAAAAACACAAAAATAAGCCAGGTATGTTGATACACACCTGTAGTCCCAGCTACTGGGGATGCGGAGGCAGGAGAATCACTTGAACCTGGGAGGTGGAGGCCGTAGTGAGCCGAGATCGCACCACTGCACTCCAACCTGGGCGATAAGCGACACTCCATCCATCTCAAAAAAAAAAATATATATATATATTGTAGAGACAGAGGCTTGCCACGTTGCTCAGGCTGGTCAAGGGAAGTCCCAAAGTGCTGGGATCACAGGCATGAGCCACTGCACCTGGCCAGTTGCTAGTTTTGGTGATGGACTGTAGTTATGCACAGTGTTACCACTGGGGGAAGCCAGAAGAGAGAACACTGGAACTTCACTCTGTACTGTTTTGTGTGTTTTAAAAAATTGTGGTAAGGCTGGGTGCGGTGGCTCATGCCAGTAATCCAGCACTTCAGGAGACCAAGGCAGGTGGATCACTTGAAGTCAGGCATTCAAGATCAGCCTGGTCAACACAGCAAAACTGAGTCTCTACTAATAATACAAAAATTAGCCAGGCGTGGTGGTACATGCCTGTGGTCCAAGGTACTCGGGAGGCTGAGCAGGAAGAGAATAGCTTGAACCCAGGAGATGAAGGCTGCAGTGAGCCAACATTGCATCACTGCACTCCAGCCTGAGCTACAGAGTGAGACTCCGTCTCAAAAAATAAAAATAAAAATTAAAAATAAACACTTCTGTGACATGGGTCAAAAAAGAAAAAAATACATAAATAAAATAGGCCAGGTGCAGTGGCTCACGCCTGTAATCCCAGCACTTTGGGAGGCCAAGGCAGGCGGATCATGAGGTCAGGAGATCAAGACCATCCTGGCCAACAGGGTGAAATCTCATCTCTACTAAAAATACAAAAAAAATTAGCTGGGCATGGTGGCGTACGCCTATAGTCCCAGCTACTCGGAAGGCTGAGGCAGGACAATTGCTTGAACCCAGGAGGCGGAGACTGCAGTGAACAGAGATCACGCCACTGCACTATAGTCTGGGCAACAGTCTGAGACTCTGTCTCAAAAAAAAAAAATTAAAATTAAAAAATAAATAAATAAAATAAAATATTGTTAATTTGCACATCATGCCTTTCTGAGTTTTTACTATTTCCATGAAACCTGGAGAAGAGGGCTCTGGCCTTGACCCTGGAGGTGCAAATGCAGGTGTCCTGAATGCCTGCAACAGGCCTTAGAATTGTTGCATACTCAACACACATCCATAGCGCAATGTACTGAAAACAGCGGGTGGAGAGCTGCAGGCCTCCCCATTTGCCAAAGAACTCCAGGGTTAAACGGGGCTGCCGGGGCTGGGCCAGGAGGCTGCCCATGCACTGGGCTCAGCCTGGCTG
The DNA here is from genome assembly GCA_004027715.1 of Plecturocebus donacophilus. Classification (NCBI taxonomy): domain Eukaryota; kingdom Metazoa; phylum Chordata; class Mammalia; order Primates; family Pitheciidae; genus Plecturocebus; species Plecturocebus donacophilus. Next base: position 11,055 of record PVKP010021803.1, read on the forward strand.
ATTTTAAAGCCTTACCGGGCTAAAGGGTCCACTCCTGAGGTCCTCATCCTTCACGCCTCCTGTTCTTGGCACTGTCTTCCTGGATTTTGCAAACTGGGGAACGAACCTCCCAACTGAGTTCTGTAAACCAGATACAAAAAGAACAAAGCAGCAGTAAAGATAAGGGAGGAATGAGGTCTCAGGAAGAAAGCAAGCCCTAACTGTTCCTTTCTTACAGCCTCAGAGAACTCTGCCCTTGCCCTCCAGGCACCTTCCCTCCAGCCCCTGTAGACGGTGAGCGAGCAGTTGCTGACGATGAAGGGAGACACAGAGCCGGAACTTTAAGGGAGGCTTCTACATCCACCAGGCCACAGGACAGGCTCACCTGGGAAGGAGGAAGGGGAGCTGGCTCCTTTTCTGGTTGATGGAGGACCCTGCAGGGAGCTCCTGTTTCCTCGTCGGGGGAGCTGTGTAGGAAAAGACAAAACGGAGGGGGATCGGAAGTCCTCCTAGGCTGTCTCTCACATATTAAGACAAACGCAAAACAAATCCAAGAGGCAACTGGTGCTCACAGTCTCCTAGCCTGGGCGAGGTGGCTCATGCCTTTAATCCCAGCACTGTGGGAGGCTGAGGCGGGTGGATGCTCAGGAGTTCGAGACCAGGCTGGGCAACATAGTGAGACCCCATTTCTACAAAAAAATTTAAAAATTAGCTGGATATAGTGGTGTGTGCCTGTGGTCCCAGCTACTTGGGAGGCTGAGAGGGGGAATCATCTGAGCCAGGGAAGTCAGAGGCTGCAGTGAGCTACGATCATGCCACTGCACTCCAGCCTGGGTGACAGAGCAAGACCCTGTCTCAATAAAAAAAAAAGTGTGATAGATGGAAGGAGTGTGCTAGATGGAAGGCCCTGGAAAACCTGCTTTAAAAGGGTGGGATGGAGATGGAGAAGCAGTGACCTGAGAACATTTAACTGGCAAGGAGGGTGCAGAGTCCCACCTGGAAAATACACTGCCCTTATAATCTCAGGAATTGCCTTCTGAGCTGGGAATAGGGATATTCTCATTTGGACAGGCACTCCAGCCCTAGAATGTGTCACAGCACATTCTAGGGAGAGGAAATTGTGGATGCAAGAAATATAGTCTCTAAAAACTAGTGAAACTTAGGGTTATATTTAAATAAATAGGGGCCAGGTGCAGTGGCTCACACCTGTGATCCCAGTACTTTGGGAGGCCAAGGTGGGCAGATCACCTGAAGTTAGGAATTTGAGGACAACATGGTGAAACCCCATCTCTACTAAAAATACAAAAATTAGTCAGGTGTGGTGGCACATGCCTGTAATCCCAGCCTCTCGGAAGGCTGAGACAGGAGAACTGCTTAAACTCGAGGTGGAGGTTACAGTGAGCCGAGATGGCGCCACTGCACTCCAGCTTGGGTAACAGAACAAGATCCTGTCTCAAAAAAAAAAAAAATTAAATAAATATAGATACTTATATCGTTTTGTTTTGTCTAATTATTTTATTTCTTGTGGATATGGGGTCACCCTCGCTATGTCACACAGGCTCCACCATGCCTGGCCAATTTTTGTATTTTTAGTAGAGATAGGGTTTCACTATGTTGACCGGGCTGGTTTCAAACTCCTGACCTCAAGTGATCTGCCCGCCTTGGCCTCCCAAAGTGCTGGGATTACAGGTGTGAGCCACCTCACCTGGCCAAAACACCAACCCTTCTCACCAGCAGGAAAGCTAGGAGAAGTGAGATCTGAGGGCCCCGGGCTCCCGGAGGGAGTGGGTCACAGCACTAGATGTGTTGTGGGTCTCCTTCCCAAAGCACTGCTGTCTGCTGAGCTGCTGTGCAATGTGGACTGTCAGTGGGGAGACCTGCTGGAATGTTCGGAGCCACCCACCTGGAGACCGCCTCTGCTGGTTCCTCTTCGTGCTGCTGTGTAGAGGGAACAGGTCCCAGCTTGCCCTCCAGCACCTCAGGGTGATGTAAATAGCCCAATGTGGAACTCTGGAGGTCCCCATCAGAGTCTTCTAGCCTTGGGTTCTTTAGGGGTTTTGAAGGACAGATTCCTTCTGCTGGTTTAGAGACAGAGGAAGATGAAGGGATGGGGGATACAGCATGTGCACTGCCATGGCTGACAACCAAACACAGCAACGTCGCTGCTGTCTTGAAAGAAATCAGGCTCATTCCAAGGGCATGAAACCCCTGCTCTGAAGCTCACCTGATGAACGAGAGAGGGGCTGGAACCCCTCCCAAAGGTGGGACTTACGAGTTTATGTGGCCATGAGATTCAAAGGCTTTTGCCTATGGACTGGCCATGGCTGAGGCTGAATCAGGAGGTAGCCTGATCTGGCTCCAGACCACGTGGAAGAACCTCGCTGGCCAACTGTCTCTCTCTAGGAAAGTGGTAAGAGGCATGTAATGGGTCCCAGCCCCAACAACTCTGCAGAGGGTCCATTCCCGACTTTTCTACTGAACATTCCCTTTCATGAGTCCATTCTACACTTCTCAGCTTTTCCGCAAGTATCTGATGTCCTGGGTCACCTCTTGTCTCCCCCACTACAACCAGGATGCACTCGAGAAGGGGCCAAATCCATCTCACTCTCTGAGAGGTCCCAGGTTCCTGTAAGAGCCACTTGTACACTGTTGGCTCTCAGTACTTAGCACAGGACTCAATAAATGCACACCACCAGGTGCAGACAAGACTAAACTACGAAGTACTCTAGTGTTCTGAGACATCTGCGAAGTAGCCATCCTGGGAAAACTGGGACCCGCAGCGACCAGGCGCTGAAGAGGCAAGGCTTTAGCCACCTCCTGGCCCCTTGCATTTCTGCACTAACTTCCCTATCACTACAAGCAATTGTGATGTGTCTTCTTCCGGCATTTATATATACAAAGATGCTTACTGACATCTTTTATATATAACGCAGTGGCTCATGCCTGTAATCCCAGCACTTTGGGAGGCCGAGGTGGGTGGATCAACTAAGGTCAGGAGTTTGAGACCAGCCCGGCTGACATGACGAAACCCTGTCTCTACTAAAACTACAAAAATTAGTGGGGTGTGGTGGCAGGCGCCTGTAGTCCCAGCTACTCGGGAGGCTGAGGCAGGTGAATCGCTTGAGCCTGGGAGGCGGAGGTTACAGTGAGCCAGATAGCGCCACTGCACTCCAGCCTGGGTGACAGAGAGAGACTCAGTCTCAAAAAACAAAAATAATAATTAATATATATTATATATTACATGTAAAAATACATACGTATTTGTGTTTAACATATAAATACATATAGAATACATAATTATAAAATATATTCATATTATATATTTACAATATATAGTCATATATCATAAAAACTATATGCTTATATATTTATGTGATATACTATATTATTTATTAAATATATACTATATGTATTATATATCCCACTATACTGCCACGTTGTTCCATGTGATCTAAGGCCAGGCCATGCCACCTCAGGATTCAGCCTCAGCCAAATATGTAAATATATATATATATATATATATATTTATACTGAATACATAAAAGATACATAATATATATTTGTATATATTGTAGAGAATATATTCATTTTCTATGGAATATTTAATATATATTTTATGCTTACATATTTTAGATAGAATATTGAATATACATTTTGTTTACATATTTTATACATGAAAATACAATTTACATATAAAATATATTTATATGTGTATTTATGTATTACATATAATATATATATAATTTTTCTTTCTTTGAGACAGGGTCTGTGTTGTTTCCCAGGCTGCAGTGCAGTGGTGCAGCTGCAGCTCACTGCAGTCTCACCCTTCTGAACTCAAGCCCTCCTCCCACCTCAGGCCCCTCAAGTAGCTGGGACAATAGGTGTGCGCCACCATGCCTGGCTAAGTTTTTGTTTGTTTGTTTTGTAGAGACAAGGTCTCACTATGTTGCTCAGGCTTGTCTCCAACTCTGGGGCTCAAGCGATCCTCCTCTCTCAGCCTCCCAAAATGCTGGAATCACAGGCATAAGCCACCTTGCCTGGCCAGCATCTATTTTTTGAATGAAGAAAATTCCCTTACACAGAAACTTTCAACAGCAGCTGGCTTGCAAGACTTCCTCAAACCTGGCCCCAACCTAGTCACGTATTCAGTGAACAAATGATAAGCATTGACTCTAGTGAGTTCCACACCAGACACCATCCTAAGAACTTGTGTGTGTTAAGATAAAAGCTCAAGGCAGGGCGCTGCTGTTATGCCTGCCTTACACAAGTAACCTTGAGCAATTCAGTATTATCTTTGCCCATGATTAAAATATCAGCCTTTGGCCAGGCTTGGTGGTTCACGTCTTTAATCCCAGCACTTTGGGAGGCCAATGTGGGTGGATCATGAGGTCAGGAGATGGAGACCATTCTGGCCAACATGGTGAAACCCCATCTCTACTAAAATACAAAAAAAATAGCCGGGCGTGGTGGTGTGTGCCTGCAGTCCCAGCTACTCGGGAGACTGAGGCAGGAGGATTGCTTGAGCCCAGAAGGTTGAGGCTGCAGTGAGCCATGATTGTGCCACTGCACTCAGGCCTCGGGAAGAGAGCTAGATCCTGTCTCTAAAAAAAAAAACTAAAAAATAACACTACCCAAACCCCAGGTGGACTCTTCCTAACCTCAGCTCTGCACTGCACATACACCTTGAAGTAAATCTACTGAGCTTCCTTTCCCTCGATGCCAATTGCTAGGTCTGTCTCAGTCCTCACTCAGCTGTTTGTCCTCCACTAAACCACAGTGATCTTCCTATAATTGCTTCTAATTCTTTTTTTTTTTCCAGATGGACTCTCGCTCTGTCGACCAGGCTGGAGTGCAGTGGCACAATCTCAACACACTGCAACCTCCGCCTCCCAGGTTCAAGCAATTCTCCTGCCTCAGCCTCCCAAGTAGCTGGGACTATGGGTGCAACCCACCATGCCCAGTTAATTTTTTATATTTTCAGTAGAGACAGGTTTTCACCATGTTGACCACACTGGTTTTGAACTCCTGATCTCAAGTGATCTGCCCGCCTTGGCCTCCTAAAGTGCTGGGATTGCAGGTGTGAGTCACAGCGCACGGCCAGTTGCTTGTAATTCTGTCAGTTACAGGTCAGGGGTGCCCATTTAGAACTTTATCCTAGTGCTTTCTATTGGCTTAGCTCTCCCTGGGAGAAGCATTTTCCTTTGCCCTTGACTACAGCTGGAGGTCGATCTCCAGGGCAGGAACTGAGTGTGCTGCATCCTTTGATCTCCTACTCGCCCTGCCCTGCCCCCTTAGGTGCCCACCTCAAAGGATGCAGCACCCCAAGTAAGGCTTGGATGGATGTTGCTTACAGAAACACATTCCTACCATCAGGGCGAGGTGGCTAACACCTGTAATCTCACTACTTAGGGAGGGGGAGATGGGTGAATCACTTGAGGTCAGGAGTTCAAGACTAGCCTGGCCAACATATTGAAACCCTGTCTCTACTACAAATACAAAAAATTAGCCAGGCATGGTGGTGGGCACCTGTAGTCCCAGCTACTTAGGAGGCTAAGGCAGGAGAGTCACTTGAACCTGAGAGGTGGAGATTGCAGGGAGCCGAGATCGCACCACAGTACTCCAGCCTGGGTGACAGAATAAGACTCTCTCACAGGAAAAAAAAAAAAAAAAAAAAAAAAAAGAACAAATTCTGACCTTTTGGTCTGCCAGAAAAGACAAAATATAGCTGCTTTGTTTATTTGGTTTCTTGAGATTCTCAAACACTTGCTCACTTGGCTGACTGAATGGCCATTTGTACCAAATAAAAAGGGAAAAAAATATCAAGTGCATTGAAGAGTCTTCTCTTTCCTTCCTGTGATCTGTCCACATGGGACTAATTTAAGAAAAATTAAGGCAGAACTTTGTGTTCAACACCAAAGACCGAAGACATTGAGAGGGAAAAGGCCTCTTTCACCACCTGCCAGAATCTTCTTCCTCTCTCTCCACCCTTCCAGCACACACAGAAAGGGCTATGTAGGGCCAGCCCAGAGGTCCACTGAGTTGGAGAGTCTACTGCCAACAGAGGCCCCAAGTGACCTGCTGTGGGTGGGCCTGGCTGTCCCCAGCTTCTCCCTCCAAGGTCAGAGAAATTCTGGTGCCTCCAAGCAGCCTGTTGCTCTTCTTTGCACAAAACATGTTCAATCTGCTGATATTCCCTCTTCTCCACAACTTGGGAGGGAGGGAAATGAACACCACTCCCTAAATTCATCAGCCACGAAATTAGAAAGTCATTTCAAAATATTGAAGAAATTTAAGTTACTTTAGAAAATGATAGGCAAATGGAACTCTGCTACATCATACTGGGAGTTTGTCTAACATGGTTTGTTCCTTTCTGTTTTTTAGACAGCGTCTCATTCTGTCGCCCAGGCTGGAATGCAGCAGTGTGATCTCAGCTCTCCCCGGCTCAAGCGATTGTCATGCCTCAGCCTCCCAAGTAGCTGGGACTACAGGCACCTGCCACCATGCCTGGCTAATTTTTTGTATTTTTAGTAGAGACAGGGTTTCACTGTGTTAGCCAGGATGGTCTCAATCTCCTGACCTTGTGATCGCCCACCTCATTCTTCCAAAGTGCTGGGATTACAGGCATGAGCCATCACACCTGGCTGATGTTTTTCTTTTCAAATGAGGAAATTTTATAGGTATATTGACAAGTAAACATGGTCATGATATACTGCAAAATGAAAAATGGAGGTTGCAGGTCAGTATGTTTGATGATTCTACTTTCTAATAAAAAAAAAAAAAAAACTTTATCTGGGCCAGGCACGGTGGCTCACTCCTGTAATCCTTGGGAGGCCAAGGCAGGCAGATCCCTTGAAGTCAGGAATTCAAGAGCAGCCTGGTCAACATGGTGAAACCCCATTTCTACTAAAAATACAAAAATTAGCCAGGTGTGGTGGCACACACCTATAATCCCAGCTACTTAGGAGGCTGAGGCATGAGGATCACTTGAACCCAGGAGGCAGAGGTTGCAATGAACCAAGATTGTGCCACTGCACTAAAGCCTGGGTGACAGAGTGAGACTCTATTTCCAAATAAATAAATAAATAAAAATAAAACCCCAAAAACCCCAACACTGTATCTGCATATATACAGAAAAAGTCTCACCAGGCGTGGTGGCACACGCCTGTAATTCTTAGCACTTTGGGAGGCCAAGGCAGATGGACTGCTGGAGCCCAGAAGTTCAAGACCAGCCTGGGCAACACAGTGAGACCTCGTCTCTTCCAAAAAATACAAAAATTAGCTAGGCATGGTGGTACACACCTGTAGTTCCAGCTTTTCAAGTGGCTGAGGTGGGAGGATCACCTGAGCCTGGGGAGGTCGAGGCTGCAGTGAGCTATGATTGTGTCACTGCTCTCCAGCCTGGGTGACAGAGCAAGACTCTGTCTTGAAAAAAAGAAAAGAAAAAAAAAAAATCTGGGTGTGGTGGCTCACGCCTGTAATCCCAGAACTTTGGGAGGCTGAGGTGGGCAGATCACGTGAGACCAGGAGTTCAAGACCAGCCTGAGCAACATGGTGAAACCCTGTCTCTATTAAAAATACAAAAATTACCCAGGCCTGGTGGTGCATGCCTGTAATCCCAGCTACTTAGGAGAGTAAGGCAGGAGAATCGTTTGAACCCAGGAGGTGGAGGCTGCAGTGAGCTGAGACTGTGTCACTGCGCTACAGCCTGGGTGACAGAGTAAGACTCTGTCTTTTAAAAAGTCTGGGCTGGGTGCATTGCCCCATGCCTGTAATCCCAGTACTTAGGGATGCTGAGATGGGCAGATCACCTGAGGTCGAAAGTTCAAGACCAGCCTGGCCAACATGGGGAAACCCCGTCTCTACTAAAAAAATACAAAAATTATTAGTAGCCGAGCATGGTGGTGGGCACCTGTAATCCCAGCTACTTGGGAGGCTGAGGCAGGAGAATCGCTTGAACCTGGGAGGTGGAGGTCGCAGTGAGCCAAGATGATGCCAGTGCACTCCAGCATGGGCAATAAGAGCAAAACCCTGTCTCAAAAAAAAAAAAAAAAAGTCAAGAAGTAGTGTACAGAGGTTAGAGTCCTGTCTTGTTTCTTATGCTGTTCTGTAGTTGATCATCGTCCTATGGCTGTGCTAGATGTTAACATTAGGGAAAGTTTGGGGAAGGGTAGCTAGAACTCTCTGAAGTATTTCTGCAACTTTTCAGGAAGTCCCAAATTACTTCAAAATAAAAGTTTTTTTTAAAAAAGTCTGGAGGAATAATTGTTAACAGCAGCATACATTTGTGCACTACCTTAGGTCAGTTCTGGGTGCTTCACAGATACTAATCCACATGTGAGCTCTAAGGGCAGGATCCTCCACCTTGGGGGACATTTGGGGCTGTTATCATTCTTTGTCGTTGGGAGCATCCTATGATGCTGGACATCTGAGTAGCATCCCTGGCCTCCACCCACTAGATGTCAGTATCTTTTCCTGTTATAAAAACCAAAAAAAGTCTCTAGGCCGGGAGTGGTGGCTCACATCTGTAATACCAGTACTTTGGGAGGCCAAGGTGGGCAGATTGCCTGAGGTCAGGAGTTCGAGCCCAGCCTGGCCAACATTGTGAAACCTGTCCCTTCTAGAAATACAAATATTAGCCAGGCATGGTGGTGCACATCTGTAGTCCCAGCTACTCAGGACGCTGAGGCTGGAAAATCACTTGAACCCAGGAGATGGAGGCTGCAGTGAGCTGAGAGTGTGCCACTGCACTCAGGCCTGGATAACGGAGACTCCATTTCCGAAAAAAAAAAAATTCTCTAAATATTGCCAACTGTCCCCTTGGGGGCAAAATCCCTTCCACTCTCCTACTAGAGAACCACTGCACTAAAGGAAAGAGTAGTGGCTTTATTATCCCCAATTTACAAAAGGGGAAACTGAGGCACAGAGGAAACCATCCACCATCACAGTGAGCAGAACTGGCATGTACCCAGGTTTTGGGCCCCAGAGTAAAACACTCAGCCACATACCAGGCAGCCTTGTAGTACATCAAACACTATTCCAGGGGTCATCTCTGGGACTGGTCCAGCAGGGAGGCTGTCCCCCTGCCTGAAGCCCCAGGAGGCCTCCTCTAAGCTGTGGACCCCACCAGAGTCTTGCAAAAGCTCCAGAAAACTTTCACCTTTCCTGTATACCCTCTCCATTATTTCTATTTTTCTTTCTGTTTTTTTTTTTTTTTTTTTTGAGACAGGGCCTTACTCTATCAGCCAGGCTGGAGTGCTGCAGTGCAATCTTGACTCACTGCATCCTCCACCTCCTGGTTTGCGCGATCTTCCTGCCTCAACCTCCCAAGTAGCTGGGACTACAGGCGCCCGCCACCACGCCCGGCTAATTTCCTTATTTTTTGTAGAGACAGGGTCTCGCTATGTCGCCTAGGCTGGTCTTGAACTCCTAGACTCAAGTGAGTTGGCCTCCCAAAGTGCTGAGATTACAGGCGCATACCACCACGCCTGGCTAATTTTTTATTTTTAGTAGAGGCTGGATTTCACCATGTTGCCCAGGCTGGTCTCGAACTCCTGATTTCAAGTGATCCACCTGCCTTTGGCCTCCCAAAGTCCTGGGATTACAGGTATGAGCCACCACACCTGGTTAATTTTTTTTCAATTTTTTTTTTTTCTCCTTAAAAGAAAACAAGGATTGGCCCGGCGCTATGGTTTGCACCTGTAATCCTAACACTTAACGAAGGCTGAGGTGGGCAGATCAGCCTGAGGTGGGCAGATCACAAGGTAAGGAGCTTGGGGCGATTGTGTTAGCCAGATCTGCAATAAATAAGCCCACATGTTTCCCACAAGCAGAAGCAGATATGAAGAAGTGTCCACTTGAATGAACAACATACCTGAGGTCCCCAGCTTCTTTCTCTTAGTCATTTTATCTTCCCCTTGAAAAATCTGAAAACAAGCAAAATCTCTCATCATTATAAGCAGTCCCTGTCTCTGTCTATATTCAGTGGCCTTGGCTGAGAGCAGAGGTTATCCCCATCTCCACCTCAGCCCATTTGGCTAACCCAGGGTCAGATGGCCCCCATTGGGACACAGAGTCACAGCCACTTTGGGCCGTGGCCAGGTAGGAATTCAAACCTCCTCCACGCTGCAGATCTTATGCCCAGGACCTGAAAGGCATATGGCCCCTGGGAGCGCCTCATGGAAAGCACTGGGACCCAGACTCTGGTCCCTGGAATGAAACAGCTGTGTGAAGCCCTTCCCTTTAGACTGGGGTATCTGGGGGCCCTTCTAAGGACACTTTAGGACATTCTGGGGGCCTATGGGGCCTTTTGAGACCAGCCTGGCCAATATGGTGAAACCCCATCTCTACTAAAAATACAAAAATTAGGCTGGGTGCGGTGGCTCACGCCTGTAATTCCAGCACTTTGGGAGGCTGAGGTGGGTGGAAAACAAGGCCAGGAGTTCAAGACCAGCCTGGCCAACTTGATGAAACCCCATCTCTACTAAAAATACAAAAATTAGCCAGGTGTGGTGGTGCGTGCCTGTAATCCCAGCTACTTGGGAGGCTGAGGCAGGAGAATTGCTTGAACCTGGGAGGCGGAGGTTGCAGTGAGCTGAGATTGCACTCTAGACTGGGCAACAGAGTTAAAAAAAAAAAAAACACCAAAAAAACTTAGGCTGGGCAAAGTGGCTCACGCCTGTAATCTCAGCAACTTTGGGAGGCTGAGGTGGGCGGATTACTTGAGGTCAGGGATTCGAGACCAGACTGAACAATACAGTTAAACACTGTCTCTACTGAAAGTACACAAATTAGCTGGCCATAGTGGCACATGCCTGTAATCCCAGCTACTCGGTTGGCTGAAGCACGAGAATCGCTTGAACCCAGGAGGCGGAGATTGCAGTGAGCCGAGATCACTCCACTGCACTCCAGTCTGGGCGACAGAACAAGACTCAGTCTCAAATAAAAAAAAAATTAGCCAAGCGTTGTGGCACACACCCATAATCCCAGCCACTCAGGAGGCCGTGGCACGAAGATCTCCTGAATCCAGGAGGCAGAGGTTGCAGTGAGCCAAGATCGCACCACTTTAAAGGGGACAGCTGGGTCCCTGGACGGGCAAGAGCTGCCACAGGCTGGTTTCTCCCAGCCTTGGGGGCCAGGCAAGCCCAAACCGACCTGGGCCACAGAAGTCGTTGAGGACCTTCTGTCCTTATCAGAAACGAGCTCTGCCCGGATCCGTTGGCAATAAGCCGCTGAAATTATCCGCGTTTCCCTTTTCGGAATAAACAAATGGCCAAACTGGCCCTCACAGAAACCCGGAGGCTGAGTCCAGAGCTGAAGGATCAAAAAACCCGACGGGCGCTGTGGACCCCGCTCCCAGTGGTAAGCCCCACACTAACACTACGCGGACCATCGAAAAGTGAGGAATCCACAGCCCGAGAGCCCACGTGAAACCAAAGCCCGTCGGTGCCTAAAGGACGCGGTGAACTAAACAGGTCACCGCCCCTCACACCTGAGCGCGCGCTGCTTCTTTCCCGCGCTCCGCGAGGCCCCGCCCTGCGCATGCGCAACACGAAGGCCGTAATTACAGCCCGCGACACCGCGCATCGCCCCCACCAAACGCATGCGCGCCCTCGCACTGCCTGCCGGGAGTTGTAGTTTCGGCGCGGTGGACCCGGCGAGTCCAGTGGCCGCGCTCCGGTGCTGCGGCGCCGGAGGCCCGAGGCGGAAGTGCGGCAGCCAAGCAGGGAGGCGAGGGCTCGGGATCGACGGCCGCGGGGCGCTGACGAGGGGTGCAGGACTCAGTAAGGGCACGTGCGCTGCGACAGGGCCCGGGGAAGGAGGCAGAGCAAGGCCGGGCTTGGGGGCCGGTGGTCCGGGCATCCAGCCTGGAAGATGCACAAGAGGAAAGGACCCCCGGGACCCCCGGGCAGAGGCGCCGCGGCCGCCCGCCAGGTGAGTCTGTGCCCCACGGCCCGACCTGAGGATCCCTCCCTACCCCCGATACAGACGCTCAGGGAAGGGCCCCACCCCCCGGGGAAGCCCGATCTCCGCCCCCCAGGTGAGCCCGGGTCCCCGCCCGTCCCAAGTGAGACTCCAACCCCCCGCCCCCACAACAAGTGTGGCCTATAGGCCTTGGCTCCCCAGCTTCTGGGGCTCCGCCCCGGGTTCGGGGCCACCTGTTGCCGCAGCAGCTCCAGTCAGGGAGGGGCAGTCCTTGGACTTGGCACATCAAAGCCTTGCATCAGTCCGGCCCTGTCAGACTCTTTTTATTCCATTATATAGATGAGGACTTTGAGACTCAGAGACGTGAAGATATCTGCCCAAGGTCATAGGGATTAACAGCTTGGCCAGAGCTAAGCTCAAATCTAGGGCTGCAGCCATAAGCTCATGGCACTGTGGCTGGGCCCCTTCTCCCTTTCCCAACTCCTCTACCCCAGGCACCAGGAAGTTTGATTTTTCTCATTTTTGATGGAAGGAGCCCAGGACATAGTTTGCTGTTCAGATTATTAGTCTGGCTGACCTGAAGTTCCCTCCTGGCCTCTGCACATCGGACACTTGACTTCACAGCTCTGAGCCTCAGCTTTCTCATCTCTAAAATGGAGACCTCTGTAATCCCAGCACTTCAGTAGCAGAGGCGGAGGCAGGAGACTCACTTGAGACCAGAGTTCAAGATCAGCCTGGGCAAAAGTGAGACCCCCATCTCAACAAAAAATAAAAAATTTTAGCTGTGCATGGTGGCATTTGCCTGTAGTCCTAGGTGCTTGGGAGGCTGAGAAGGGACAATCGCTTGAGCCCAAGAGTTCAAGACCACAGTGAGCTGTGATCCCACTACTTGTGCTCCAGCCTGGGTGACAGAACAAGACTCTTTCTCTAAAATAAAAATAAAAAATGGAGGCTGGGTGTGGTGTCTCACCTATAATCCCAGCACTTTGGGAGGCCACAGCAGGCAGATCACCTGAGGTCAGGCGTTCGAGACCAGCCTGGCCAACCAACATGGTGAAACCTCGTCTCTACTAAAAATACAAAAATTAACTGGGCGTGGTTGTGGGCACCTGTAAACCCAGCTACTTGGGAGGCTGACGCCGGAGAATCACTTGAACCCAGAAGGCAGAGTTTGCAGTGAGCTGAGATTGCGCCACTGCATTCCAGCCTGGGTGACAGAGCAAGATACCTTCCCAAAATAAATAAATAAATAAATAATAAAAAATGGAGACCTCCAAGAGACCCTACATTACAGGACATCATAAAGATTCATAGAGATAGTTTATGGAAAGTGCTAGAACATAACATTCAATAAATGTTACTATTATCATTATTACTAGTTGGTAGAGTCATACGTAACTGCCAATATTTGGCCATTTTCTACCTACAGAAAAGGCAATTTCATATAGTTAAACACAGTGTTATCGTATCATGATTGGTCATTAACCAAGATAGGAAAAGGCCCCACTTCCAACTCCTACATTGTCGTCAGGCCTTCCTTTTTTGAGATGGAGTCTTGCTCTGTTGCCCAGGCTGGAGTGCAGTGGCTCAATCTTGGCTCACTGCAACCTCCACTTCCTGTGTTCAAGCGATTCTCCTACCTCAGCCTCCCAAGTAGCTGGGATTAAAGGCACGTGCCACCACAACTGGCTTATTTTTGTGTTTGTAGCAGAAGTGAGGTTTCACCATGTTGTCCAGGCTGGTCTCGAACTGCTGACCTCAGGTGATCTGCCCACCTCAGCCTCCCAAAATGCTGGGATTACAGGCGTGAGCTACTGCGCCTGGCCCTGTCCATCAGGGCTTCTAATTGCTCTTTTTTTTTTTTTTTGAAGACAGAGTCTTGCTCTGACATCCAGGCTAGAGTTCAGTGGCGCGATCTCAGCTCACTGCAACCTCTACCTCCCAGGTTCAAGTGATTCTTCTGCCTCAGCTTCCTGAGTAGCCAGGATTGCAGACGCCCACCACCATGCCTGGCTAATTTTTGTATTTTTAGGAGAGACGGGGTTTCACCATGTTGGCCAGACTGGTCTCAAACTCCTGACCTCAGGTGACCCACCTGACTCAGCTTCCCAAAGTGCTGGGATTACCGGAGTGAGCTTCTAATGAGGGCTTCTAATTGCTTTTGAAGCTCCGACCTATCCACACCGCCCCCTCTGCTGAGGATGCTAGAAAGAAAAGCCCAACATATAGAGTAGCTTTGCTTTGGGCAAAGTGTGGGGCCTGCTTCTCTCCTTCCCTCCCTCCCTCCCTCTCTCCCTCTCTCCTTCTTTCTCTTCTTTCTTTCAGCAAGGCCTCACTCTCTTGCCCAGGCCTAGTGCAGGAGCGCAATCATGGCTCACTGCAGCCTTGACCTCCCCAGGCTCAAATGATCCTCCTGCCTCAGTCTCCCGAGTAGCTGGGACCACAGGCACACACCACCACTTCCAGCTAGTTTTTAAAAATGTTTTTGTAGAGATGGGGGCTCACTGCATTGCCCAGGCTGGTCTGGAACTCCCATACACAAGCCATCCTCCCACCCTGGGCTCCCATAGTGCTGGGATTACAGGCATGAGCCACTGCATGCACCCTGGGGCCTGTTTTTCCCCCTGAACTTAGCTCAGCAGCACATCATAAGTGTGGATTCAGAGCAGGGAGCTGGGTCTCTTGCCCTCGGCCCCAGGTTGAACTGTGCCAGGGGGCCTGGCCTGTCTTGGAACTGTTCTGGTCCTGTTCCAGCCTCCTGGCACTCGCCAGGGAAACGGCTTTCCCCAGGAGACCTTAATTCCTTCCTCCCTAAGGGACTCTGGGTCCGTCATGGCTGGGTCCATCCCAAGGTCTAACTGAACCCTTGCTGTCCTCCTAGCTGGGCCTGCTGGTTGACCTCTCCCCAGATGGCCTGATGATCCCTGAGGATGGAGTTAATGATGAAGAACTGGAGGCTGAGTTCTTGGCCTTGGTCGGGGGCCAGCCTCCAGCCCTGGAGAAGCTCAAAGGCAAAGGTGAGATGGTTAGCACACCCTCGGAACATTTTCTGATCTCCTGCAAGTGGCTTGGGTGCAGAACTGGGGGCACTGGGTAGATAGGGGAAAGAAGACAGAGAGGACCCCTGTTCTCCTGGAGCCCACAGTCTGGGTAAGAGGGTCAAGATCAACTCTGGGCCTACACTGAGAGTTGGAACCCCAGCTCCATGCCACTTACTGGCCATGTGACTTGATGAGTCACATCATGTGCGTTGGCCTCAGTTTCACCATCTGTAAAAGACTGTGTTATAGGAGTTAATCTTCTGGAGTCCATATTTCACCTGGGGCCTCTGTCACATAATAAGCTCATGTCAGCCAGGCACGATGGCTCACACCTGTAATCCCAGCACGTTGGGAGGCCAAGGCAGGCAGATCCCTTGAGGCCAGGAGTTCGAGACCAGCCTGGCTAACATGGCGAAACCCCGTCTCTACTAAAAATACAAAACTTAGCTAGGTTTGGTGGTGAACACCTGTAATCCCGGCACTTTGGGAGGCCAAGGTAGGGGGATCACTTGATGCCAAGAGTTCAAGACCAGCCTGGCCAACATGGCAAAACCCCGTCTTTACTAAAAATACAAAAATTAGCCAGGCTTGGTGGTGAATGCCTGTAATCCCAGCTTCTTGGGAGGCTGGGGCAGGAGAATCGCTTGAATCCAGGAGGCAGAAGTTGCAGTGAGTTGAGGTTGTGCCACTGCACTCCAGCCTGGGCAATAGAGCAAGATCCCATCTCTAAAAAAAAAGAGAGAAGCTTCATTCAGGCATGAATTACTGTGCTGTTGGCTGTGAGTTCAAAGTTAATGAATTAACGATATAGATTCAGTAAGTTGTCTTCAAACAGAAACATACAGAGCAAGGTTGTATATTGATCAGTTGATTAAAATGTTGTGACCAAGCCGGGCTTGGTGGCTCATGCCTGTAATCCTAGGACTTTGGGAGGCTGAGGCAGGTGGATCACCTGAGGTCAGGAGTTCGAGACCAGCCTGACCAACATGGAGAAACCCCGTCTCTACTAAAAGTACAAAATTAGCTGGGTGTGGTGGCGTATGCCTGTAATCCCAGCTATTGGGGAGGCTGAGGCAGGAGAATCACTTGAATCCAGGAGTCGGAGGTTGCGGTGAGCCGAGATCGCACCATTGCACTCCTGCCTGGGCAACAAGAGTGAAACTCCATCCTAAAAAAAAAAAAAAGAAAAAAAAAGGTTGTGACCAGAGCTGAGTGTGGTGGCAGATGCCTGTAGTCCCTGCTACTTGAGAGATTTAGGCAGGAAGATCACTTGAGGCCAAGAATTTGAGGCTGCAGTGAGCTCTGATCAGGTCACCACGCTCCAGCCCGGATGACAGAGCAAGATCCTGTCTCCAAAAAAAGGGTTATGACTGAAGGCTCACAGGAACCTAAGCTGAAATTTCCCCTAGGAGCAACAGTCCCATAGCCACTTATTTAGTCTTCAAGGCAACTTTATAGGATACAACCTAAATAATATCAAGATACTGGCAATGTGCTGTTCTGAGAGCATCATTGCGCTTCTGTGCTCCAGCTTCCCTGTGAAAGAAGGAACTGTTGTTATCACCGTGTCACAGAGGGAGACGCTGAGGCCCAGAGAGGTGAAGTGACTTGCCCAAGGACTCACAGCAAGAAAGTTGCAGAGCTGGGTTTGTTGTTTTTTTGTTGTGTGTGGTTTTTTTTTTTTTTTTTTGAGACAGTGTCTCGCTCTGTTGCCAGGCTAGAGTGCAGTGGCATGATCTTGGTTCACTGCAACCTCTGCCTCCTGGGTTCAAGCGATTCTCTTGCCTCAGACTCCCAAGTAGCTGGGACTACAGGTGTGCGCCACCATACCCAGATAATTTTTGTATTTTTAGTAGAGATGGGGTTTCACATGTTGGCCAGGATAGTCTTGATCTCCTGATCTATACACTTCGGCCTCCCAAAGTGCTGGGATTACAGACATGAGCCACCACACCTGGCCTTTTTGTGGTTTTTTTTTTTTTTTTTTTTTTTTTTTTTTTGAGACAAAGTCTCACTGTATCACCCAGGCTGGAGTGCAGCAGTGGCAAGATCTCAGATCACCGCAACCTCCACCTCCTGGGTTCAAGCGATTCTCCTGCCTCAGCGTCTCCAGCAGCTGGGACTACATGCCACCACCCCTGGCTAATTTTTGTATATTTAGTAAAGTCTGGGTTTCACCATGTTGGTCAGGCTGGTCTCAAACTCCTGTCTTAAAGTGATCCTTCTGCCTCGGCCTCCCAAAGTGCTGGGATTACAGGCGTGAGTCAGTGTGCCCGGCCTGCAGAGCTGGTTTTGGATTCAGGTAGCCAGGCCCCAGACCGGAGGCTGAAAAAGGAAGAAATGAAATGGGGAGGTGGAATCACCTAGCTTGTCCACAATGGGAAACGGGCTCTTGATGGGTGACCCGGGTCCATCTGGGGCATCTCCCTGCCGCCAGGTCCCCTGCCAATGGAGGCCATTGAGAAGATGGCCAGCCTGTGTATGAGAGACCCGGACGAGGATGAGGAGGAGGGGACGGACGAGGACGACTTAGAGGCTGATGACGACCTGCTAGTGAGTACTGAGGGCAGGGTGGGGGCTCTTATCCCATTGACCCCATCCAGCAGGCCCTCATGTCCTGCCCCCGGCCGTGTGTCCCTGCAGGCGGAGCTAAATGAGGTCCTTGGAGAGGAGCAGAAGGCTTCAGAGACCCCGCCTCCTGTGGCCCAGGTACAGTTCAGGTGGCCCCACTCCCTTGAACCACAACCAAACGGACAGTCCGGCGTTCAAGGCCTACCCTTTCTTTACGAGATGGAGTCTTGCTCTGTCACGGAGACTGGAGTGCAGTGGTGCCATCTCAGCTCGCCGCAAACTCTGCCTCCCAGGTTCAAGCTATTCTCCCACCTCAGCCTCCTGAGTAGCTGGGACTATAGCCATGCGCCACCACACCTGGCTAATTTTTGTATTTTTTGGTAGAGACGGGGTTTCGCTATGTTGGCCAGGCTGGTCCTGACCTCAAGTGATCCACCCATCTTGACCTCTTAAAGTGCTGGGATTACAGGGAGGAGCCACCGCACCCGGCTCACTCATGTCCTTCACAGCCACGTGATCGACTTCAGGTGGTAATAGGATGCTTCTGAAACCCCATTTCCTCCACTGGGAAATAGGGACTATGATTTCTGCCTCACTGGGGCAGGGAGGCTGGTTCAGGGGTGACATGTGGCTGACTGTTAGCACCGAAGGGGCTGACGGGGTCATCCCAAGTGGGGTCACCATTCAGACTGTGCCCCTGCCCCTCCCACAGCTGAAGCCTGAGGCTCCCCATCCGGGGCTGGAGGCCACCTTGCAGGAGAGGCTGGCCCTCTATCGGACAGCAATCGAAAGTGCCAGGCAAGCCGGAGACAGCGCCAAGATACGGCGCTATGACCGGGGACTTAAAGTGAGTGTGCAGAGGGCAGGGTACAGGGATCCCTGCCCCCCTGACCCCCCACACCAAGCTCTTGGCTTCTCCCAAACCAATACTCACGCCTTGTCTCAGACACTGGAAAACCTGCTGGCCTCCGTCCGGAAGGGCAATGCCATTGATGAAGCGGACATCCCACCGCCAGTGGCCATAGGCAAAGGCCCAGCGTCCACATCTAGCTACAGCCCTGCACCCACCCAGCTGGCTCCTGGAATTGTGTCAGCCCTGGAGCCCAGGGTCACCCTGGAGGGACCTCCTCCCTCCGCCCCAGCCTCATCTCCAGGCTCGGCTCAGCCTCAGATGCCCCCAGGTAGGTGGTGGGCAGGATGGGGCTGATGTGGGGTCAGAGTGGGCCGTCCAGCAGGATGCCACTCTAGCGGGTGCAGGATGTGCCCTGATTGTGAGATATCTTTTTGAGATGGAGTCTCACTCTGTCCATTTATGTCAGCTCCAATTATGTAAGCAAGAGGTACATTTCTGGCAGAATTTTACTCTTGGTATACAAAAACTGTCAAAAAGTTCAGCAGGGGGTCAGTGTGGTGGCTCACGCCTGTAATCTCAACACTTGGGGAGGCCAAGGCAGGTGGATCACTTGAGGCCAGGAGTTCAAGACCAGTCCTGGCCAACATGGTGAAACCCCGTGTCTACTAAAAATTCAAAAAGTAGCTGGGCATGGTCTCGCATGCTGGTAGTCCCAGCTACTCGGGTTGCTGAGATAGAAGAATCACTTGAACTGGGACGCAGAGGTTGCAGTGAGCCAAGATTGCACCACTGCACTCCAGCCTGGGCAACAGAGCGAGACTCTGTCTCAACAAGCAAACAAAACCAAAAAGCTCAGCCGGGTGTGGTGGCTCACACTTATAATTCCAGCACTCTGGAAGGCCAAGGTGGGAGGATTACTTGAACCCAGGAGTTCGAGATCTGTCTGGGCAACATAGGGAAACCACATCTCTACAAAAAATTCAAAATTAGCCAGGCATCATGGCGCATGCCTGTAGTCCCAGCTACTTGGGAGGCTGAGGTGGGAGAATCGCTTGAGCCTGGAAGGTTGAGGCTGCAGGGAGCTGTGATCACGGCACTGCACTCCAGCCTGGGCAACAGAATGAGACCCTGTCTCCAAAAAAAAATTAAAACAAAAATAAGCTTGATGTAGGTTTTGCTCAATTCCATGCTAGTAATAATAATTGTAACAATAATTCAACCTGGAAAAACACATTGTTTTTAACACTGAAAGATTTATGATCACAGGAAATAAAACCAGTACAATGTCAAAGGTGTGTCCCTTCAGCCTCCAAACGTTCAGGGAAGTAACCTAAGTTGAAAGCAACAGGGCCAGTTGTTAGTCTGACAAAAGGATACTGTGTGCTATTTTATGGGTGTTTCCAGATTTTGTAGGCACTGGGTGGTGTCTTCATTGTGCTGTGTTATTTTATACTAAGAATTGCATGTATAACTTTAAATTTTGAGATACTTCCCCAGAAAACATATTGAGCATATTATTTGAAACTATAACTAACACACTGTTTAAAAAGCACTGAATACTGGGTTTCGCAACTTTGCAAACAGACTGCATAAATGTATTTTGGCTGTATAAATATACACTAGGGTAGGCAAAAAAGACTTTCAAACACACAGCTATGTCATGTTAGCATAAAATTCTGTGGGGGATGTGGATGGAAATAAGAGAAGACTCAAAATTCCCAACTGCTAAAAGCGAGTCCCAGGATATATTTGAAAAGTGAGTCGGGCATGGTGGCTCAAGCCTGTTATCCCAGCACTTTGGGAGGCTGAGGCAGGCGGGTCACGAGGTCAGGAGTTCGAGACCAGCCTGACCAAGATGGTGAAACCCCGTCTCTACTAAAAATACAAAAATTAGCCAGGTGTGGTGGCACGCGCCTGTAATCCCAGCTACTCAGGAGGCTGAGACAGGAGATTCACTTGAACCCAGGAGGCGGAAGGTTGCAGTGAGCCGAGATGGCGCCACCGCACTCCAGCCTGGGCGGCAGAGCGAGACTCCTCAAAGAAGGAAAAATAATTACATTAAATAAATAAATAAATAATGGTTTACACAGTGGACTTGGCCCAGGTCCCGGAGGCTTCCTGTACCTTGTTCTCTCTTGCAGGTCCCTGCAGCCCAGGCCCTCTGGCCCAGTTGCAGAGCCGTCAGCGCGAGTACAAGCTTGCTGCCCTCCATGCCAAGCAGCAGGGAGATACCGCTGCTGCCACCAGACACCTCCGCATGGCGAAGGTGCGTCCAGCCAGACAAACAGGACTGGAAGGACGGGGCAGGATGCTTCCCACGTGGCCCCTTGTGAAAGCACCTGGTTTGCTGGGACAGGCTGACCCAGATTTGCATCCTAACTTGGTCACTCCCTAGTGATAGTTTGCTATAAGTCTTGGAGCCTCAGTTTACCCCCTCTGTGAAAGGGGCACATGTGTTGGAAGAGGATTAAGCAAGATGGTACAAAGGGAAGGGAGGGGGCTGGAAGTCCTTGGTGACATGGCAGGGCCGGGGGGCTCCCCACGGGGTCCCAGCCCCCAGCTGCACCTCCTCTACTACTCTCTTCCTTCTCCCAGAGCTTTGATGCTGTCTTGGAGGCCCTGAGCCGGGGGGAGCCCGTGGACCTCTCCTGCCTGCCCCCTCCACCCGGTGAGGACCCTGCCAAGCCCACTATCTGGGATGGTTTCAGGCATGCACTAAGTTCTCCTTGACGCCGCCACCCCGTTGGTCAGGCCCAGAGACCAGCTTGTAGGGGATGCAGCAACAAGCCCCTCATTGGCCTGCACCTCTCTGTCCCCAGACCAGCTGCCCCCAGATCCACCATCACCACCGTCGCAGCCTCCAACTCCCGCTACGGCACCCTCCACACCAGGTAGGTTCAAGGACCCTCTGTGGTGGGGGGCACGCTGAAGCCAGACTGTCTACCTGTCCCTTGACTCTTAACTTTGCCCCCCTGTCCGGCCTAGAGGTCCCCCCACCCCCGAGGACCCTGCTGGAGGCGCTGGAGCAGCGGATGGAGCGATACCAGGTGGCTGCAGCCCAGGCCAAGAGCAAGGGGGACCAGCGGAAAGCTCGAATGCACGAGCGCATCGTGAAGGTGCCCTGGGGACTTGGGGGGAGGTGGGGCAAGGGGGCAGCCCTGGAGTTCTTCCGTGGGAAGCCCTAACACCTGTGGCCCTCACAGCAATACCAAGATGCCATCAGGGCTCACAAGGCTGGCCGAGCCGTGGATGTTGCTGAATTGCCTGTGCCCCCAGGTAGGCCCCGCCCCCGGCAGGCTGTGCCCCCCAGCTCCTGTTCCTCCAGCCTCTAAGCCTAGGCAGATGCTATTACTCCCCATGGCACAGGC
Source organism: Plecturocebus donacophilus (assembly GCA_004027715.1). Lineage (NCBI taxonomy): Eukaryota > Metazoa > Chordata > Mammalia > Primates > Pitheciidae > Plecturocebus > Plecturocebus donacophilus. The sequence goes on from PVKP010021803.1 coordinate 32,789, forward strand.
TCAGGGAGCTGAATGCAACACATTCAGCGGTTTTGTAAACTTGTTAATCAGTTGGGAGCTTGACATTGGACATGACGTAAGTGCACCATAGAAATTGGCAAACTGGTTGGACGCAGCGGTTCATACCTATAATCTCAGCACTTTGAGATGCTGAGGGGAGAGCATCACTTGAGGCCAGGAGATCCAGACCATCTTGGGCAACATGACGAGACCCCGGGGCTACACGAAATTTAACAATTAGCCTGGTGTGGTGGTACATGCCTGTAGTACCACTACTGTACTCCAGCCTGGGCAACAGAGAGAGATCCTGTCTCTAAAAATAAAAAGCAATTTTAAGAAATGAAAAATAAAGGTCCAAGACTCTGTAGGTGGGGGAGGAATGTGTATCTCCACTATGATCGCATGGGTTGGTCTCCATCCTGACCACACGATAACCAGGCCTCAACCGCCGCCCAGGCTTTCCCCCCATCCAGGGCCTGGAGGCCACCAAGCCCACCCAGCAGAGTCTGGTGGGCGTCCTGGAGACTGCCATGAAGCTGGCCAACCAGGATGAAGGCCCAGAGGATGAAGAGGATGAGGTGCCTAAGAAGGTGTGAGGGTTGGGGCCGGGCGCAGTGGCTCACACCTGTAGTCTCAGCACTTTGGGAAGCCAGGGTGGGAGGATCGCTTGAGGCCAGGAGTTTGAGACCAGCCTGGGCCACACAGTGAGACACCCGTCTCTACAAAAATTTTTTTAAAAAATTAGCCAGGCATAGTGCTACTCACCTGTAGTCCCTGCTACTTGGGAGGCTGAGGCGGGAGGATTGCCTGAACTCAGGAGTTCAAGGCTTCAGTGAGCCACGGTTGTGCCACTGTACTCCAGCCTGGGTGACAGCAAGACCTTGTCTCTAAGACAATAAAAAAAAAAAAAAAAAAAAAAAAAAAACCACAGGTATTTATTTGGTGAGAATTGTCTCACCGGGAGGTGGAGGCTGCAGTGATCCAAGATCGCGCCACTGCACTCCAGCCTGGGCAACAGAGTGAGACTGTGTCTCAAAAAAGAAAAAAAAAAGGTGTTTGGGGCCAGGGACTTTGAGTGAGGCAGGGGAGTAGCCCCAAAGCAAAGTCCTGGGATCCCACTAAGTGACCACTGCTGTCAACATCAGACCCTAATCTTTGGGGACTGCACTCATCACAGGTGCTAGGAAGTCTCTGACATCCTCTCTGTTCCTTCCTCCACAGCAGAACAGCCCTGTGGCCCCCACAGCCCAGCCCAAAGCCCCAGCCTCAAGGGCTCCCCAGTCGGGATTAGCCCCAGCAGCCAAAGCACCCCCCAAAGGCACATCCACCAGAGGTAGGCACTCCCTCCCTGTCCCAGCTGTCTGTTGCCCAGCTGTGGCTTGAGCAGCACCTGTAGCGGCTCCTATGCCTACAGCCCAGCAGCAGCTGGCCTTCCTAGAGGGCCGCAAGAAGCAGCTCCTGCAGGCCGCGCTGCGAGCCAAGCAGAAAAACGATGTGGAGGGCGCCAAGATGCACCTACGCCAGGCCAAGGGACTGGAGCCTATGCTGGAGGCCTCCCGCAATGGGCTTCCTGTGGACATCACCAAGGTGAACCCTCTGGGCCTGTGGGAACTGCCTGGGCATCCACCATCGGTCAGGCTCCTGCCCCTTAGCAGCCATTCGAACTGAAGTGTATCAGTCAGGCTCCAGCTGCTGTAACAAATAGGTCCTCCCAAGACAGTGGCTGAAACGAGACAGACATTTATTGTGTTTCTTGTCTGTACCACTCAGGGCAGTCTGGGCTCTGCAATGGGAGGTCCTGCAGGGCCTGAGTTCCTTCCATCTTACTGCTTTGCTGCACCCTAGGGGGTCATCCTGGTCCACATGATCCAAGCGGATCCTGTCGGAAGGACTAGAGAAAGAGGCAGAGATAGTAGTCCCCTTTAAAGGAAGTAACATCACTATTGCTTGCCTCCCTTTGCCCAGAACTAAGTCACATGGCCATATTTAGCTGCAGAGGAGCCTGGGACATGTAGTCTCTTGTTGGTGCACAGTGTGACCAGCTAGAGCTCCATTACAACGGAAGGGGAGGGGATCAGATTTGGGGAGATACTTAGATTCCACTACTTTGGACGGGACCATTCCTTTCTCTCTAAGCATCATTTTTCTTCTTGGGGAAGTAGAGATGGTGACCCCCACCTCAAAGAAAGACAGCCAGGATTCCTCATATGAGAGAGTAATACCCATTATAGGAAATGTGTGGAGCTTGAACTGGGCACCCAGCAAAAGGCACCCAGTTCAAGGAAGTGACATCACTTTTGCTTGCCTCCCATTGGCCCAAACTAAGTCACATGGCTATGTTTAGCCTCAGAGGAGCCTGGGACATGTAGTCTTTGCTGGGCACTGAAGCCAGGACCTGGAGCGAAAAAGGCAAAATCCACACTCTGGACATGGTGGCTCACACCTGTAATCCCAGCTACTTGGGAGGCTCAGGTAGGAGGATCACTTGAGGCCAGGAGTTCAAAACCAGACTGGGAAACACAGTGAGACCCACTGTCATGGAGCAGATATCTAATTGAGAGACCACAAGAAACACATAAATAAATACAGTCCCTTATCTTAGCCCAAGAGAACCACACCATCTGCTCCATCACCTTCCTTGTCTGGTCTCTTGTTTTGTTTTGTCTTGAGACAGTCTCACTCCATCGCCCAGGCTGGAGTGCAGTGGCGCAATCTCAGCTCACTGCAACCTCTGCCTCCCAAGTTCAAGCGATTCTCCTGCCTCAGCCTTCCGAGTAGCTGGGAGTACAGATGTGTGCCACCACACCTGGCTAATTTTTGTATTTTTAGTAGAGATGGGGTTTCACTGTGTTGGCCAGGCTGGTCTTGAACTCCTGACCTCAGTCAATCCGCCTGCCTTGACCTCCCAAAGTGCTAGGATTACAGGTGTGAGCCACTGTGCCTGGCCTGCCTGTTCTCTTTCACCCACCCCTCAATCACTCTCCCCCTTGCTGTCTGGTAGTCTCAAACACCAGTCACTCTGCAACCTCAGGGCCTTTGCACATGCAGTTCCCTCTGCCTGAATGCTTTTACCACAGACAACTATGTGGCTCACTTTCTCCCCTCATTAGGTCTCTGCTCCGACATCACCATCTCCAGGAGGTCTACCCTAACTGCCTGTCTAAAATCCCTCCCTGTCGCCCAGATTCCTCTGCTCCTCCTCCCAACTTTGTGCCTCCCTGTGGCATGTATCCCCTTCTACTCTCTCATATGATTTATTTCTTCTGCTTATTGCCCATCTCCCCAAAGAGAATGTCAGCCCCACGAGGGCAGGGATTTTGGTCTCTCTTCTTCATCCCTGGTGCACAGTAGGGGCTCCATACATGATTTCTCGAACTCTGGAGCTCCAGCAATCCACCACCTCAGCCTCCCAAAGTGCTGGGATTATAGACATGAGCCACCGCACCCGGCACCATACATGGTTTCTGGGGTGACTGAAGGACGCTCTTGTTAAGTGGGACAATGGGAAGATCAAGAAGAAAGAACAGGGGCTGGGTGTGGTCTTTCATGCCTATAATCCCAGCAATTAGGGAGGCCAAGGCAGGCGGATCACTTGAGGTTAGGAGTTTTCAGGACCAGTCTGGCCAACATAGTGAAACCATGTCTCTACTAAAAATACAAAAATCAGCCAGGTGTGGTAGCAGGTGCCTGTACTTCCAGCTACTTGGGAGGCAGAGACAGGAGAATCACTTGAACCTGGGAGGCAGAGGTTGCCGTGAGCCAAGATGGCACCACTGCACTCCAGCCTGGGCAACAGAGACTCTATCTCAATAAAAAAGAAAGACCAGGGAAGGATGACAGAGCCATGGTTGGGGAATTCCCCCTGTCAAGGAAGGACGACATTTCTGCAAAGCCCTAGGTGGTTCTGCTTGTCCCCCCTCCCCCTTCCACTAGCCTCGTCCTCCCTAGGTGCCTCCTGCCCCTGTCAACAAGGATGACTTTGCCCTGGTCCAGCGACCTGGCCCGGGGCTGTCTCAGGAGGCCACGCGGCGCTATGGTGACCTCACCAAGCTCATACGGCAGCAGCATGAGGTGAGGGGGAGGCCCCCAGCCTGTACCCCAGGGGTGTGATCCTGCCTCCCCTCTCCTCCCTTGCCTCACTGCTTTCTGTTCCCCCAGATGTGCCTGAACCACTCAAACCAATTCACCCACCTGGGCAACATCACTGAAACCACCAAGTAAGTGCCCCGCCCTATGCCAGACATGTGCACCCCCAGTCACCCACCCCAGGGCCAGGGACATGAGCAGGCCCTCCCACCGGCAGGTTTGAAAAGTTGGCGGAGGACTGTAAGCGGAGCATGGACATTCTGAAGCAAGCCTTCGCCCGGGGGCTCCCCATGCCCACCGCCCGCTTTGAGCAAAGGACCTTCAGCGTCGTCAAGTAAGGCTCCTGATCTACGCCCCACCATGTGGCCCTTTGGAGGTGGGGGGTGCGGTTTGTGCTCCCCGGAAGCCAGCACAGGATTTACACCTGGAGGAAAGTTTGGATGGGCGTAAAGAGCGCAGAGAGTGCAAAGGCCCTGGGGCAGGCATGAGGTACAAGTGAAGGATGGTGAGGGTGCAGTCACAGTGACACATTTGAGAAAGATCTAGAGAGTGCCAAGGTGTATCTTGTCCCAGGGCCGGGGTGAGTCCATGGTGGACCAGAGACGAGTTAGGGCTTTGGTGGGGTTGGTCTTGCTACTCTTAAGTCTTCCTGTGCCCCCAGGAGCAGAGATCCTTTTCTCCACTTTTTTTTTTTTTTTTTTTTGAGATAGGTTTTGCTCTGTCGCCAGGCACCAGGCTGGAGTGCAGTGGTGCGATCTTGGCTCACTGCAACCTCCGTCTCTTGGATTCAAGCAATTCTCCTGCCTCAGACTCCCAAGTAGCTGGGACTACAGGCACGTGCCACCACACCCGGCTAATCTTTTGTATTTTTAGTAGAGACGAGTTTCACCATGTTAGCCAGGATGGTCTCCATCTCCTGATCTCATGATCCGCCCGCCTCAGCCTCCCAAAGTGCTGGGATCACAGGTGTGAGCCACCACAGCCGGCCATCTTCTCCACTTTCTAAATGAGGTTAGGTGCAGCCACTGGCCCTCCCGTGGTTCCTAGCTGCCCCGGGGATAACCCACATGGCTTACCCAGCCTCCCCCGTCTCCACACAGCCTGGCTCCCTGTCACCTCCTCTCTGCCTGCTGTCCCCGCTTCACTCAGCTCTGGCCACACAGGACTCTCTTCGGTCCCTCCTACAAACCGAGTGTGTTCCTACCCCAAGCCTCTGCATCAGCTCTTCCATCTGCCCCCACGCTCTTCCCCAGGTCTCCATGTGGCAGCTCCCTCGACATCTAGAGTCACCTACGATGTCACCTTCCCTCTGAGAGCCTCCCCTCCCCCATCTATCTAAGCAGTCCCCTCTGAGCACCCTTCACTCTCCCCTCTCTACTGAGGTTTTTATTATTTCTCTATTTATGTACTTATGCTCATCTGTCCACTCAGCTAGATTGAGCACAGGGTTAGGGTATTTCTTGTTTACTTCTAGATCCCCAGCAGCTAGGGTACTGGCTGGCACACAGTAGGTGCTCAGGAAATATTGTGAAATGAACAGACGGTCCCCCAGCAACTAGGGCACTGGCTGATGCTTTCGTAGGACTCAACAAATATTAAGTGAGGCCAAGCTGGGAGGCCAAGGCGGGCAGAGTATTTAAGGTCGGGA
>PVKP010021804.1:0-38604 GCA_004027715.1 Plecturocebus donacophilus
GGGCAAAACAGCCAGTTAGCATTACCAGAAGCTGTGATTTTCATCTCTGATAAAACAGACTTTAAAACAACAAAGAACACAAGAAACAAAGAGGGACATTACATGGTGGTGAAAGGATCAATGCAACAAGAAGAGCTAACGATCCTAAATATATACGCACCCATTACAGGAGCACCCAGATACAAAGGGCAAGTTCTTAATGACTTATAAAGAGACTTAGACTCCCACACAATAATAGTGGGAGACTTTAACATTACACTGTCAATATTACATAGATCAACGAGATAGAAAATCAACAAGGACATCCAGGACTTGAACTCAGACCTGGAACAACTAGACTTAACAAATATTTACAGAACTCTCCTCCCACAAATCCACAAAACATACATTTTTCTCAGCATCACATTATGCCTATTTTAAAAGTGATCACATAATTGGAAGTAAATCACTCCCTAGCAATTGCATAGCATTTCACAGGTTTAAATAAAATATTGGTTGGCTGCTTGTTTGTTATTTTCATCCCCTATTCCTTCCTGTCTCCATTGTTAAGCACAATTATTGGCATAAAAGAGGTTTTTAATACCCATTTTTAGACTGTATTCTAGCCTGGGCAATAAAACAAGAATCCCATTCTCTCTCCCTCTTTCTTTCTCTCTTTCATTCTTTTTTTTTTCTTTTGCTGTTTCTCTCTCCTTTTCTCTCTTTTTCTAAAATCTCTTCCTCTTTCTCTCTTTCATTCTTTTTTTTCTTTCTTTTGCTGTTTCTTTCTCCTTTTCTTTTTCTAAAATCTCTTCCTCTTTCTCTCTTTCATTCTTTTTATTCTAAAAAAAAAAAAAACATTTAATTTATATTCTTAGTTTCAGACTTTTACAAAGTTTCAGCAAAATAATTCTAGAGCACATAATATGCTTAGGTATGTGAAGTTAGCATGAACTAGAATATATTGAATAGAAGCATCACTGTATTGTATCGTTTTTTGGCAAACACATCCATATAAAATGGCTGTTCTTTTTAACAAATGGCTGAGATGATCTTAATGTTCTTCTGCTACTGATATTCTATTCTATGATACTTATTCAGGATAGTAGTGGGTTTAGATAGTCAAAATTTTCTATGAATTTAGGCTGAGCAGGTAGCTTTGGAAGTATGTGTGTGAAGTGTATAATCTTACAAAGTTTTTCAAACGTTTGCAATCTTACAAAGTCAGAAGACATCAATTTATTTCCATCCTAAGTTGAACTAAACAGTGAAAGACCCTATCAGCCACACACCAACACTAAAAAGGACTTTAGGTCTGGCGCAGTAGCTTGCATCTGTAATCCCAACACTTTGGAAGCCAAAGCAGGAGGACTGCTTGAGCCCAGGGGCTTGGGGTAGCCTGGGTAGCATAGGGAAACTCTGTCTCTACAAAAAAAGAAAAAAAAAATTTTAGCTGGGTGTGGTGGTGCCTGCCTATAGTCCTAGTTGCTTGGGACGCTGAGACAGGAGGATCCCTTGAGCCCAGGAGGTAAAGGCTGCAGTGAGCTGTGATGGAGCCACTGCATTCCAGCCTGGCAACAGAGTGGAATGTCTCAAAACAAAACAAAAACCAAACAAAAAAAGAAAAAACAAAGCACAATATAACCTTTTATGAATAGGATATATGTGCTATGTACTCAGCATAAAAGTTCATGGATATCTAATTTAATTCTCAAAAATGACAGAACAAGATTCAGAATATAGATCTGACTCTAAACCTAGAACACTTATTCATTATATTTTTAAAAACACAGGAAACATTTTAAAAAAGGATAATCAGAATACCACAGACACATTCACGTTAATGATCTTTGCCAATATGTTAAACATTTCAGAATACATTTATTCTATAAAATTTCTTTTAAAAGGAACTCAACTAATCCACAATCCACAAAATTGTTATTAGTAAATACTATAAGTCAAAGAAATTAAAGAAAAACTTGGCTAAAATGGTTCTCAGGTAGTATTACTAACACAGGATAAATGCCAGCTCCAGCTAACAAGAAAAGCATACCTATTTATAGCTATAGTTTGTTCATATCCATTGATCTTAGCTACTTTACAACCATTTTTACTACTGAAAAAGCAAGCTAGTATTGATAATAAGCTCATATTATTTATGAGGGTGTGTGCTTCCCACAATAAAAAAAAGATACATATTTCCTTAAAAAGCCATGTAGAAACTTCTTCCAAAAACAGTAAGTGGCTGGGTGTGGTGGCTTATGCCTGTAATCCCAGCACTTTGGGAAGCCGAGGCGAGGGGATCACTTGAAACCAGATCACTTAGACTAGCCTGGCTAACATGGCAAAATCCTGTCTCTACTAAAAATACAAAAGTTAGCCAGGCATGGTGGCGTGTGCCTGTAATCCCAACTACTCAGGAGGCTGAGGCAGGAGAATTGCTTGAACCCTGGAGACAAAGGCCACAGTGAGCTGAGATCATGTCACTGTACTCCAGCCTAGGCAACAGAGCAAGACTGTAGCAAAAAATAATAAAATAAAATAAAATAAATAAATAGAACAATAAGCTCCTGTCTCCTACATTTAATTAATTAATTACACAGTTACAGTGAGGAATACAAATATTTTAATAAGTTATAATGTAACAGTATTAGTGCTTTAAAAAAAAAATCTATGCATGTTTCTACTAAAATGATACATTTGAAATTAAAACATCTTTTTTTTTTTTTTCTTTTTTGAGACAGGGCCTCACTCTGTCACCTAGGCTGGAGTATGCGTGATTTTGGCTCACTGCAAGATGCGCTTCCCGGGTACAAGTTGATTTTCTCATCTCACCTCAGCTTCCTGAGTAGCTGGGGCTACAGAGGAATGCTACCATGGCTGGCTAATTTTTGTTGAGACGGGGTTTTGCCATGTTGCCCAGGCTGGCATCTAACTCCTGGACTGAAGTGATCCTCCCGCTTCGGCCTTCCAAGGTGCTGGGATTACAGGCATGAGCCACTGTGCCCAGCTTAAAATTCCATCTCTGATTTCATCTTTACTATAATTCACTTTTTTGTCCCCCAAGATAGGAGAGACCAACGAAAAAGAAAGAAAACATGAGTGATGGAAAGACAAAATGTCTGTTGGGTAGATGCCAAAAAGGCAGAAAAGGATATTAAGTGACATAACTGATAAACTCACATTCAAGTGAAAGACTCTACTTGTTATACATACGGTTTTTCTATTTGTGCTAAATGTTACCTTCCAGTTACGCAAAAGGAATTTTTGTATATGTAAAATACTGTATCTCTTTTCCCATTTCACCATTATATAATAAAAAATGTAGCCAGGTGAGGTGGCTCACGCCGGTAATCCCAGCACTTTGGGAGGTGGAGGCAGGCGGATCATGAGGTCAGGAGTTGGAGACCAGCCTGGCCAATATGGCGAAACCCCATCTTTACAAAAGTGCAAAAATTAGCCGGGCAAGGTGATGTATGCTTGTAATCCCAGCTACTTGGGAGACTGAGGCAGGAGAATTGTTTGAACCCGGGAGGCGAAGGTTGCAGTGAGCCAAGATTGTGCCACTGCACTTCAGCCTGGGCAACAGAGCAAGACTCCATCTCAAAAAAAAAAAGCATGAAAAATTTGAAATTTTACTTATTTTTGAGTTTAGCAACACCTTTATATGAATTTTTTGATCAATAACATTTTTATTATGATATATTAAATATGTTAAACAGTCTATGACTTTTCAAATAAACATGATGTCTCCTACTGTCTTTTATCTCTATATATAATTCTTATCATTTATACATCATCTTTTCACATTTTAAGCAGGAAGTGCTTAATGAATGCTTGTTGTTTTGATATTTTACCTGTGCATGAGAGTTATCTTCACCTTGCTTCTTCTTTTTCTTTTTTTTCTTTTTAGATTTCCCAGTTGGAAGAGCTCCCTCTCCCTTTTCTTTATCATCATCTGAGACCTTGGGTTAAAAGCAAAAATATTAAAGAGAACCAAACGGTTGCGTTTCCACTATTTAGAAAATTATTATGAAATAATTTCATTCATTAGGTTCAGTCTTCATTTTCCAAAATCCAAATAAAAACTAGTAATAGGTAATAAAACTGATCAAGAACTACATATTTAAAAAATAGCAAAATACATGGAACCTCATTCAGTGTGTCTATGTCAGCCGTCACTCACTACAACATAATTAGAGAGCTGTGCAAACTTTGGTGTTTTAAAAACTCACTGAATAGGTAATTCTATTTTATTCTGAAGTTCAAATGTAGTGCAATTTGCATTAAAATTTATCTGATGCTGTTAAGATAATGAAATGACAAGCTACACAATGGGGGAAAATATTTGCAAGCCATATAGTTCCATCCACGGAACTAGTATCCTTACAATATAAGGAACACTCAAGTTAAAAAAAAAAAAAAATCCCCTTAGAAAACATGCAAAAGACACGAACACACATTTCACCCAAGAACATACACAGATGGCAAAGAAACAAATGGAAAAAAGCTCAACTCCATTTGCTATTAGGGAAATGCAGATTAAAGCCACAATTTGTTATCACTATACACCTATCAGAACTGCTAAAATAAAAAACAGTGACAACTGCAAATTTAGGTAAGGATACAGAAAAAAACAGTTTCTTAGAATATTAAAATATGCAACTACCATAATACCCAGCGACTGTGCTCTTGGGCATTTATCCTAGAGTAATGAAAACTATGTTTAGCCAGACACTTCTGAAAACCTACGTATTTAGTGGTTTTATTCATAATAGTCCCAAACTAGAAAGGACTCAAATGTCCTTCAACAGGTAAATGGTTAAAGAAACTGAGGTACATCCAGACTATGGAATATCACTCAGCAGTAAAAAGGTACAAACTACTGACACATACAAAAACCTGGATGAATCTCCAGATAATTATGCTGAGTGAAAAAAAAAAAAAAACATACCAAGGCCAGGTGCAGTGGCTGAAGCCTGTAATCCCAGCGCTTTGGAAGGCCAAGGTGGGTGGATCATCTGAGGTCAGGAGTTTGAGACCAGCCTGACCAATATGGTGAAACCCTGTCTTGTACTAAAAATACAAAAATTAGATGGGTATGGTGGCATGTGCCTGTAACCCCAGCTACTCGGGAGGCTGAGACGGGAGAATTGCTTGAACCTGGGAGACGGAGGTTGCAATGGGCTGAGATAGAGCCACTGTACTCCAGCCTGGGTGACACAGCAAGACTCCATTTCAACAAACAGCCATACCAAAAGGTTATTATGTATATGTGTATATATTTTATAATTCCATTAATAAAACATTCTTGAAATGATAAATGTTCTGTATCTTGATTGCATCAATGTAAACAGGCCAGTTGTGATAAGCAGTCCCCCCTTATTCGCAGTTTGCTTTCTGCAGTTTCAGTTACCTGCAGTCAACCTCAGCCTGATATTAAAGTACTTTGAAAAAGAGAGAAAGTGAGAGATCACATTCATATAACTTTTATTACAGTACATTTTATAACTGTTCTATTTTATGATTACTGTTGTTAACCTTTTCCTATGACTAACTTACAAATTAAACTTTATCAGAGGTATGTATAGGAAAAAGCATAGTACATGTAGGGTTTGATACTATCTGTGGTTTCAGCCATCCAGTGGGAATCTTGGATTGTATCTCGTGTGTATACGTGGGGGTGGGGGTGGCTACTGTGCTACTGTATAGTACTATAGTTTTTTTTTTTTTTTTTGAGATGAAGTCTTGCACTGTCGCCCAAGCTAGAGTGCAGTGGCACGATCTTGGCTCACTGCAACTTCCGCCTCCTAGGTTCAACTCTTTGCCTCAGTCTCCCAAATAGGTGGGATTACAGGCGTCTGCCACCAAGCTCGGCTACTTTTTTTGTATTTTTAGTAGAGACAAGGCTTCACCATCTTGGCCAGGCTGGTCTTGAACTCCTGACCTTGTGATCTACCTGCCTCGGCCTCCCAAAGTGCTGGGATTACAGCTGTGAGCCACTGCGCCCGGCAATACTAACAGTTTTTAGCATGCTACCACACTGGGGAAAACTGGGTAAAGGGGTACAGGGGATCACTCTGTTTTATTCCTGTTTTGTCTGTTTGAGACAGGGTCTTGCTCTGTTGCCCAGGCTGGAGAGGAGTGGTGCTATCAAGGATCACTGCAGCCTTGACCTCCTGATCCTCTTGCCTTAGCCACCTGAGGAGCTGGGACTATAGGCTGATTTTTTTTCTCTTAAAAAAAATATTTGAGATAGGGGCTTACTATGTTGCACAGGCTAGTCTGAAACACCTGGGCTCAGGTGATCCTCCTATCCTGGGCTCTGAAAGTGCTGTGATAACAAGCATGAGCCACTGTGCCTGGTCTGTATTATTTCTTATAACTGCATTTAAATCTAGAATTATCTCAAAATAAAAGGCTTAACTTAAAAAACTGAATGTGCAAAGTAACATCATTGAAAATAGCATTCTGCAGGACAAAAAAATATCTATCAACTTAACACTGTTATGTTACTATTCATAATGAGGCAGAGGCCATATTAATCGTCTCTGCATCTTATCTATTTTTTTGAGATGGAGTTTTGCTCTTGTTGCCCAGGCTGGAGTGCAATGGTGAAATCTTGGCTCATCGCAACCTCTGCCTCCCAGGTTTAAGCGATTCTCTAGCCTCAGCCTCCCGAGTAGTTAGGACTACAGGCATGCGCCACCATGCCCGGTTAATTTTGTATTTTTAGTAGAGATGGAGTTTCTCCATGCTGGCCAGGCTGGTCTTGAACTCCCAACCTCAGGTGATCTTCCCACCTCAGCCTATAGTGCTGGGATTACAAGTGTGAGCCACTGCACCTGGCCACTTTTTTTTTTTTTTTTTTTTGAGATAGTCTCACTCTGTTGTTCAGGCTGGAGTGAAGTGGCTCACTGCAACCTCTGCCTCCTGGGTTCAAGCAAGTCTTGAGCCTCAGCCTCCAGAGGCTAGGATTACAGGCACGTGCCACCATGACCAGCTAATTTCTTTCTGTATTTTAGGTAGAGATGGGGTTTCCCCATGTTGGCCAGGCTGGTCTCAAACTCCTGACCCGCCAACCTCAGCCTCCCAAAGTGCTGGGATTATGGGTATGAGCCACCGTGCATGGTCTCAATTTTAGTGTATGTGCTGCCAAAGCCAGCACTGTAGTTTCTTTCCTTTTTTTTTTTTTTTTGAGAGTTTCACTCTTGTTGACCAGGTTGGAGTGTAATGGCACGATCTTGGCTCACTGCAACCTCTGCCTCCCTAGTTCCAGTGATCCCCCTGAGTAGCTGGAAGGAATGCACCACCATGCCCAGTGGATTTTTTTTTGTATTTTTTAGTAGAGATGGGGTTTCACCACGTTGGTCAGGCTGGTCTGAACTCCTAACCTCAGATGATCTGCCCAGCCTTGGCCTCCCAAAGTGCTGAGAATACAGCTATGAGTCACTGCGCCCAGCCAGGATTGGTCTTTAAAACAGGATATAGTACTAATGGCAGGAGGAGGAGTAAATAAATGCAGAGCGGACAGTTGACAGGCAATATGAAAGTCAACAGCAGGGAAAGGGGTTTTAGACTGGACCTACAAAAAGGCTTCTTAGTACAGTATCTTAATACAAAATACTTTAATACATAGTCATTATTCAGATGTTGGTTGGACATTTAACACATTAAAACCCATGAAAGGAGTTTAAAGACTTTATCATGCATCATAGGAATTCTTTTTCTGTATTCAGAGATTATCTTTTACATTTCTTTTTTTTCCTCTGTTTTTGCTATTATATCTTTTACATTTCTAAGCTGTCATCAAAATGTTCATCAGTTGGGGAATGGAAAGATGTCGTATGTTTATACAATGGCATATTAGAAGTTAAAAATGAACTAAAGCTACATTATTAGCATTACAAATAGAATCTCAAAAACATGCTGAATGATGAGCAAGTTATAGAAAGAATATGTCATTTATGTAACTTTTACATGTGGATACAAATAAATTTATAGAAAAATTTATTGGATAGACACAGAAGCTGTTCGCAATTTTGGTTACCACTAGGAACGCAGTATGAAAATGGGACTGGGAAGCAGTATAAGGGAATTTGAAATTTATCAGTAATGTTCTTTTTATTTAAAGATTTAATATACATTTATCAAAATCTCAACTCTTTCATGGGAGTTAAAAGATGTGGAGTTGATTTCAGCATCTTCCCATTAATGAAAATAGTGTTTTGCCATGGGGAACTACGTTTCTTGTGTGGGTGGATTAAAATGAAGTGATAAGCTGACTGCAGAAGGTCCTTGTGACCTGAGTATCATTCGTGAGATGTATCTACTCATAGGGGATTTTAATCATTATAAGACCTTGAAATAGTTTACGGTCGTTTCTCCACAACTGGAAGCCAGCTAGCCTAGACTGAAAATCTCTTAGCTAACTTTGTGCCAGATTTTGTTTTGTTTCTTCCATCTCACTGGAATTTCTGTAAGCTGTTTGGTAGTTTGAGAGACCACCAAAATCATCATAATTACCGTGCTGAGTAGAGAAATAGCAGTTACTTAGATCATCTCTTCCTGTAAAGATAGTCTAGGAATCTAGGTTGTCATTTTTGAGAGTAAACAAAAAGCATTTTTCCACAGAAAGTTAAATTACATTGCTCGCAGGCTGGGTGGATCACTTGAGGTCAGGAGTTTGAGACAAGACTGGCCAACATGGCAAAACCCTATCTCTATTAAAAATACAAAAATTAGCTGGGCATGGTGATGCATGCCTGTAATCCCAGCTACTCAAGAGGCTGAGGAGGAAGAATCGCTTGAACCTGGGAGGTAAAGGTTGCAGTGAGCCAAGATCGTGCCACTGCACTTCAGCCTGGGAGACAGAGCGAAATTCCATTAAAAAACAAAACAAAAACAAAAAAAACCAAAAACGGGCCGGCACAGTGGCTCCCGCCTGTAATCCCAGCATTTTGGGAGGCCGAGGCAGGTGGATCATGAGGTCAAGAGCTCAAGACTATCACCCCTAACTTGGTGAAACCCTGTCTCTACTAAAAATACAAAAATTACCTGGGCGTGGCGGTGTGCGCCTGTAGTCCCAGCTACTAGAGAGGTTGAGGCAGAAGAACTGTTTGAATCTGGGAGGTGGAGGTTGCAGTGAGCAAAGATTAAGCCACTGTACTCCAGCCTGGTGACAGAGCAAGACTGTCTCAAAGAAAACAAAACAAAACAAGACCAATCCATCCACTTGTTAAAGGATTCTGGATCCTCTTCTGGCACCTTACTCTATCAGTCAAATCTTGTCCCTCGCTTTTTTTTTTTAAAGAGAGGGGGTCTTGCTATGTTCAAATGATCCTCTTGTCTCAGCCTCCTGAATAGCTGGGACTACCAGGCATGCATCACTGTGCCCAGACTATGTTTAACTTTTTACTTTATTCTAGATCCTTTCCCTTTGTATTGACAGACATGCTAAAACAGGGGTTGGCAAATCACAAATACAGCCCAGCATAAGTTCTTACAAATAAAATTCATTTCCATATCATCTATGGCTGCTTGCTATATAGCTGAGTAGCTGCAACGGAATATATGTCTCTTTAATAAAGACTGTGCAGGCCAGACACAGTGGCTTACCCCTGTAATCCCAGCACTTTGAGAGGTTGAGGCAGGAGGGTCACTTGAGACCAGGAATTTGAGGAACCCATCAAGAAAGAAAGAAAAAGGAAAAGACTGCTGACCCTACACTGAAATCTCCACTATCATTAAAATACAACCCCCACAAGCCCAGCAAAACCATTCCTGATACCATATGTTGCTATTATTAAGGAAGAAAGAAAAAGAAAGAAAAAGAATTGCTGACCCTACACCAAATCTCCCCAATAATTAAGATACAACCCCCACAAGCCCAGCAAAACCATTCCTCATACCATGTATTGGAAGGGAGGGAAGGGAGGGAGGGAGGGAAGGAAGGGAGGGAAGGGAGGGAGGAAGGGAAGGAAGAAAGGAAAGAAGGAAGGAAGGAAGACTGCTGACACTAGGGAGAGAGAGAAGGAAGGAAGGAAGACTGCTGACCCTACACCAAAATCTCCCCTATCATTAAAATACAACCCCCATAATCCCAGCAAAACCACTGCTGATATCAGGTATTGCTATTATCCACTATCTCTCCTCCATTCCTATCCAAACTTATTAGCACTTTTTTCTTGAGAGAGAGTCTTGCTCTGCTGCCCAGGCTGGAGTGCAGTGGTATAGTCTCAGCTCACTGCAACCTCCATCTCCCAGGTTCAAGCAATTTTCCTGCCTCAGCCTCCCCAGTAGCTGAGATTATAGGCAAGCACCACCACACCCAGCTAATCTTTGTTTTATTTTTATTTTTTGTTAAAATAAAGACGGGGTTTCACCATGTTGGTCAGGCTGGTCTTGAACTCCCGACCTCAGGTGATCCACCCGCCTTGGCTTCCAAAGTGCTTGGGTTACGGGCGTGAGCCAATATTTTTAGTAGAGACGAGGTTTCACCATGTTGGACAAGCTGATCTCGAATTCCTGAACTCAGGTGATCCATCTGCCTCGGCCTCCCAAAGTGCTGAGATTACAGGAGTGAGCCACCACACCTGGCCTGTTATTAGCACTTTTTATTCCTCATTCACTCAGCTTACTGCAATACAATTTCTATTCCAAAAATGTTAATGAAACTGTTCTAAATTACTGGAACGCAAATCCAATGATATTTTTCAGTCCTGCTGTTACTAATTGGTTTGCTGTTTCTGATGCTGTTGATTATTGTCTCCCCGACCCTCTCAATTGTGTCAGCCTCTGTGACCCAGAATTCTCCTTCAGTTGCTTTATTTTATACATAGAGATGGGGTCTTGCTATGTTGCCAAGGCTGGCCTTTAACTCCTGGGCTCAAGCAATCCTCTTGCTGTAGCCTTCCAAGGTGGTGGGATTATAGACTGAGCCACCATGCCCAGCCTGTCTCTTTCATTAACAAATAAACACCCAGCAGTCTCTTATACTCACCTTTTGATCATCAGGAATTGGTTCCTGGGACTTTAGAAGTGAAGCTCTTTCTTCGTCTACCCAATTGCCCCACTCTTCTGCTGGTGCATTCCAATCAGAGTTAGGATCAGCAGAAGACAGACCATCTAAAATCCAACAGTGTGAATTAGGTGTCTTGTCATTTTTGCCATAAAGTAAAAGACAAAAACTAAAAATTCCTTATGTTTAACTAAGCTGTAATTTTAAGCTATTGTTCTATCTCCCAAGCACATTTTAAGAGCCAGAAAAAAGCCAATAACATGAAG
This sequence comes from Plecturocebus donacophilus, assembly GCA_004027715.1. NCBI lineage: Eukaryota > Metazoa > Chordata > Mammalia > Primates > Pitheciidae > Plecturocebus > Plecturocebus donacophilus. The sequence goes on from PVKP010021804.1 coordinate 11,266, forward strand.
GTAACAATCTTTATTAAACTTCTGCTAGGCATATCATATGAGTAAGAAGAATTTCTAAGAAATTCCAGAAAATTTATTAGCCATTTGATTTCACTCTCTCTGCTTCCTTTGTTATCAGTTTTCAAATTTCTTTATCCATTTTTAACTTGGTCTAGGACCTGGTTGTTTTCTCCTCTGATTATTACAACATTTTTGTAATTGATTTATTTTCTAGGGTACAGAATTAATTCTTAATAGCAGTACCAAAATTATACTCCCTACCTGTCATTTTATACTACACCTCTCCTATCCTTATGAGCTTTTCAAAATTAGGTTCTTCAAATTCACCAAGTCTTGACAATATTCAACCTCTTATTTTTCTCCCCCTCTTTTAATACTTAACCTGTACCTTCTTATATTTTTTAGACCATTCAATGTGCCTTTTATCCAATCATTCCAAAAGCATCTGAATAACTTTCAGGGCTTCAATCATCCTTTATTCTCAAAAATAAATTTTATTCTAGACTTCTAGATCCCTTTCTCTCACTAGAGGAAGCACTGAATTTTTAACTCCTTTAGGAAGCTATCACTGACTTATTCTAAAAGGAAAAAACAGTCTTTGTCTTTACCCAGGTTAAATAAGTAGCTCTCAAAATTAATTATTCACTTCTTTCCCTGAACATTCTATATATGTTCCTGTAAATCTACTTATAGTCAGGTTTAATTTACAATGGCTTAAGATGACAAAGGTTAGGCTTTATTTCCAAATGGTTAACAAGTTGTCCCAACATTGCTTAACTGAAAAATCCAATCATTTCCCACTAATACCTAATGCTACTCTTATCAAATACTCAATTCTTCCCCTCTCCAGCGCCCGAGATGGAGTCTTGCTCTGCCCTCTAGGGCTGGAGTGCAGTGGTGCAATCTTGGCTCACTGCAACCTCTGCCTCCTGAGTTTAAGCTCTTCTCCTGCATCAGCCTCCAGAGTAGCTGAGATTACAGGTACATGCCACCACACCCAGCTAATTTTTGTATTCTTAGTAGAGACGGGGTCTCACCACGTTGGCCAGGCTGGTCCTGAACTCTTGACTTCGTGATCCGCCTGACTTGGCGTCCTAAAGTGCTGGGATTATAGGCATGAGCCACTGCACCCGGCTTTACTCAGTTCTTCCTTTTATATGCACTTCAGTCTGTTTCTGAAATTTCTGCTCTATTCCACTGATCTATTCCTGGGATAGTGCTATACGTAACTCTGTAAAACATTTTTTTGCATCTAGAAAAACAAATCTTTTTGCATTATTTTAATTTACTTTTTGCTATTATTTTTCCAGGTGAACTCTATTATTGTTTTTGTTTAACAGGAAGATATAATACATTTTTATGAAGGTTTTAAAACCTATGTTTTGGAAGAATATATAACAATCTGGAAAATGCTCACAGAAAAAAAATCATAGACAAAATTATCTACACAGTATGATTTCAAATTTATATGAGGAAGAGACAAAAGAAAACATTATATATGTATATATGTTTTATTTTCTTTTGTCTCTTATATTTTAAATATATATATATATATATATATGTATATATATATTAAATTTAAGAGACAGGGTCTTATTCTGTCACCCAGGCTGGAATGCAGTGGTATAATCATAGTTCACTGCAGCCTTAACCTCCTGGGACTCAAGTGATCCTTCTGCCTCAAGCTCCTGAGTATCTGGGACCATAGGCATGTGCCACCATGCCTAAGTTTTGAATTTTTTGTAGAGATGGGGTATCACCATATTGCCCAGGTTGGAATAATAAATATATTTTAATAGTGGAATTATGTCTATCCAATCCTTTATTAAGCACTTACTATACGCTAGAACTTGAGCTAGGTAGGTACTAGATACAAAAATAAGTAAAACAGAATCCTCCCGCATGTGCAGCTCATAGTCTGTCTATTCAGGGGTGAAGATAGGTAAGTATAACAAACAATTAAATACAGAGTAACAGATTCTGCCATGGGGGCTCTGGAAAGAGAAAAGAGTAAGCTAGCAGAGGACAGAGAGAGACAACATAAGTAAGAATTTACAGTCCATTGGAGGAAAAACATGGAACAGGTGATTACAAGTGTGAAATGTGTTACAAAAAAGGAAGTCCCTTCCTGTATTTCTAAATTGACCACAAAGAGCAGGTATCTGGAATCAGTATTACATAGTAACACAAAGGCGAAGAGCACAGGCCTTCACGTCAAACAAATGCATATTTGAATATTGTTCTACCACTTAAGGTGATTTTGGTCAAGTTTCTTTTTTGTTTCTTGTTTTTTTTTTTTTGAGATGAAGTCTCTATTGCCAAGCTGGAGTGCAGGGGCACCATCTCAGCTCACTGCAACCTCCGCCTCCTGGGTTCAAGCGATTCTTCTGCCTCAGCCTCCCGAGTAGCTGGGACTTCAGGGGTGCACCACCACGCCCAGCTAACTTTTCTATTTTTTAGTAGAGAGGGAGTTTCATCATGTTGGCCAAGATGGTCTCAATCTCTTGACCTTGTGATCCGTCTGCCTTGACCTCCCAAAGTGCTGGGACTACAGGCCTGAGCCACCTCGCCCGGCCTGGTCAAGTTTCTTAATGGGCTCGATTATCAACTTCATAGGATTGCTGAGAGGATTATATGAAATACATGTAAATCAATTCACGGCAATGCAGTAAGTGCTCAATAAGTGGTAGCTATTGTTTGTATTATCACTGATGATATTAAAACCAGTTTCTAATCTATAAGGCATGTATAGCTAAAAATTTATTTCTCACAATTCTGATGAACCTCTCAGTAAGATACACTTCATATGTAAGATATCTTCAATCTAGTAGATGCCTGGAACCAACTACCCATCTTATACCAAGCATTCATTAGTAATACTTTTAGTAGGTTCATATGCCAGGCTATCACTGGCTTTGCTTAAATCTCACAAAGAAACCCAGATTTAGAAAATTGCTGTCCATAATCCATGTCTCTAAGACTTCTTGCCAGAAAAGAAACTATCAAGGTTTAGTCAATTGAATGGGCAATATACCAACATATCACCCATTTTCTTAATACACGTGGTGGTAGGTGGATAAAAAATTGAGTAAAATGCTTAGTAAAATCAATTTTTCACTTTTTTATTTTTGACAGGGTCTCCCTCTATTGCCCAGGCTGGAGTGCAGTGGCAAGATCATAGAGCACTGTAGCCTCGACTTCTCAGGCTCAAGTGATTCTTCACTTTAGCCTCTTGAGTAGCTGGGACTACAGGCATGGGTACCATGCCCAGCTAGTTTTTTCTATCTTTTTTTTTTTTTTTTTAGAGATGGGGGTCTCACTATGTTGCCTAGCCTGGTCTTGAAAGCGTGGGCTCAAGACATCCTTGCACCTTGGCTTCCCAAAGTGCTGAGATTACAAGTGTGAGCCATGGCACCAGCCTGAGGAGCTAATTCTTAAGATTCATAGGCCTAATATACCAAAAATCTTTTTTTTTTTTTTGAGACTAGTCTAGCTCTGTTGCCCAGGCTGGAGTGCAGTGGCACGATCTTGGCTCACTGCAAACTCCGCCTCCTGGGTTCAAGCAATTCTCCTGCCTCAGCCTCCCAAGTAGCTGGGATTACAGGCACGCACCACCACGCCTGGCTAATTTTTGTATTTTTAGTAGAGACAGGGTTTCACCATGTTGATCAAGCTGGTCTGGAACTCCTGATCTCATGATCCACCCACCTCAGCCTCCCAAAGTGTTGGGATGACAGACGTGAGCCACTGTGCCTGGCTGTCAAAAAACTTCTCAGACATAGTTCCCTTAAAAATGATTTACAGTATAGTTTGCTCCAATTATAAATTATTTCTCATCGTTAAAGTTTTCCATTAGTCTGCCAATGTCTTTTTAAAGAGCTATGCTGGTTTTCTTTAAAAAAGGGTAAGGAATTTGTCTCTCCATTTAATTTGCTTGTGGAATAATGTTTTAGGTTTAAGCATCTCATTGCTGGTCTTTATTTGGTTGTCAACTGTTTCTTGTCACAACTTAATTCAATGTAAACTTTAATAAGTTTTTAACAAAAGAAAACAATTATGTTGGAAAGACATTCTCTAATGTTTAAACAGACAATATTAGTTAACCACATTGGGTAGACTAATTTTGCCACTAGAAGGATACCAACAGCAGCATTTACTGGATATTTACTATACGTGAGGCAGTGTTCTAAGTGCTTTATGTGTATTAACTCATTTAATCTTCTCATCTATACTGTTGGGGGAGGAATTACTATTTTTACAGATGAGAATATTGAGGCATAGAATAATCATGTAACCAGCATAAGGGCAATGGCAAGGAAGTTAAGACTGAAACCCAGGTAGTCTGTCCCAAAACCTCATGCTCTCAACCACACTGTTATGCTACAGCTAATTCATTCACTCTTGTATGCCAAGAAAAATTTCTATTCAACATCTGACTTTTTACATGGGTTACAATGATATTGTTCTTTTATGGTCAAGACAGTAATAGATTAACATATGTCTTCAAACTGGAGGGTCAATATATTAATTATATCATAACGTAAATGGAAATCTAATGTCATATACTTTGTGGATTAGTAATCGCAAATACTAAATCATTCATTTTAGAAATTCAGAAGTAATAATTAAATTCACTGAGCACCAAAAAAACCAGCTGCATTAAAGATGGTGACACAGAAAATAAAATTTACAGAGAAAATGTTAAAGAGAAACTGTGGACCTAATACAGCATAACAAACTTGAGGAAGATGGTATTTCTGATACATATTACTTTAAGTACAGAATCCTGTGGATACATGTTTTAAAAATCTTTTATCTTAGCAGCCAATCATGTTTTTCGTATTCAAAGTTATTTTAATATGGATAAAATAAAAAGTGGAGCTATTCTGTCCAAGCAGGAAAGCCTAGAGACCTGACCACTCAATTTTCCTCTGTCTCAACCCACAGCAGCCCAAGATATCTTACCGCTATTTTCCTATAGTCACTCCTATCATTGTTATAATCACTCCTCAATTCTATTCTGCATAGAGCTGGTAATACTTCCTAAAGCACAGATACACTGTTTTTTCCCCCAAAATAGTGCTTTCACATCCTTGTAAAACCTTGGATTTAAATACTTCATACACAGTCAGCCCTGCGTATCCATGGGTTTTCCATCTGTGGATTCAAAAATGTTCAGGGAAAAAAATGAATGAATTGTGCCTGTACTGAATATGTAGAGACTTTTTTTCCTTGTCACTATTCCCCAAACAATACAGTATAACACTATTTACACTGCATTTGGTACTGTAAGTAATCTAGAGATAATTTAAAGTATATGGGAGGTCATATGTAGGTAATATGCAAATACTATGCCATTTTATCATAGGGGACTTCAACATCTGTGGATTTTGGTATCTGAGGGGGGTCCTGGAATCAAGTCCCCATGGATACTGAGAGATGACTGTAATTTACAGCTTTCATGTTCACCCATTAACTTATTAAAACTTCACAACAACCTATGAAAATAGATATGACAGGTTATCTGCTTGATTTTACAGTTCCTAGGTAAGTGACAAAGCCGAACCATATGAAGTACTACATTTTAGAGTCAGGACTAAAATTCGTATTTACTGTCTAAGCTAGTACTGAAAACCGCCAGCTCCCTAATCTTTAGCCACCAATTCAAGGCACAGCATTTCACAATATGGTCCTCTCTGATCTTTCTCCCCTAATCTCCCTTAATCTTTAAGAACTGTGCTTTAACCACTGTGTTGCCAGCTGACCTTGATGATTACTATCATCACCAAGGCTGTACCAGAGAGTGGTTAAGAGGATGAACTCTGGAGCCAGACTAGTAAGGTTTGAATACCACCCTTCCCCCATTTAACTACCTGTGTGACCAGGGGAAAGCTAGAAAACTTATCCTTGTCACAGCTTTTTCATCGGAAAAGTAAAAAAACAAAATACTTACCACATAGAAATGTTTAAAGCATTAAATGAGATGATAAAATCCAAAAGACTAAAACCAGTGTCTGGTACATAGTCCAGTGTTTACTTTTATTGTCATTATTATTACTATTGAGCACCTATGTATAAAGGCCTGCACTAGGTCCTGCGTGTATAAAAGAGTGCTAGTCCCCATTTTCAGAGAATTCTTTACTTGGAGAAGCAAAACATATGTTTAAAAATGGTGGAAAACCCCACAGGGAACATATACATGCTAACAGTAGAAAAGAGTAAATAGTAAAAAAGAACGTGAAATAAAAATTCAAAGAAAGTAAATTTTGAGATTTGGGTTTGTGAGGAAAAAAACCTCATACACTTTTTTAAAATGAAGACAGCATGAGCTTTCTGAACATACAAACCATATTCTTCCTTTTTTAAAATGACTCTTCCTTTAACTAAACTTCTACTGGCAACTGGGTTAAGAACGTGGTTTTCTACCAGCACAAAAATGTGTGTGTACTTCACAAATACAAAGCCATCCCTGTATATTGAATTCAGTCTATTATACTACCTAGGAGGAGAAACAAACATTTATTTAAAACAAAAAATTTAAAAACTAGAAATACTACAGAGCAACTAGAAGAAAAACTTTACATTTAAATACTGCCTCAATTATGATAATTTAGTTTTAATTTTACAAGTATTCAATGATCAGGTTTCAAGTAGTACATTTGGTATTAAATATATTCTTATGACCTTTAAAGGTGAGAAATTAGAATTAAAATTAAAACATAAAGCATGAATTCAGGGTGCTAGAAAGAAAATTCTGAAAAAAAAACTGATAATTTTTAAAAGGACATACTTAACCCAGACCATTCATCATCGATATAGGGTTGATTACGGCTAACATCCCACTGATAATCAGAAGTGGTAGACTGAGAAACTGGCTCAGCAGTAGACCCTTAAATGAAAAACGAATGCAATAAAATTAAAAATGGAATTTCCTAATGATGTTTCATAACAATAGTTCTATACTTTGACATGGAGAATTTATTTTAAAAATATCTCCTAAAAGGAAAAATTCAGACATTAGAAAAAGAGTAAGTTAAAAGGAAAGTAGAATTGAGAGTAATTTTAGATTACCTGTGATAATCACTTGATCTAATTCACTGATCAGAAATATATATTTTTCCTAGCACCAATCCATTAGATTTTGCATTCTGTATTATATGTCAACTGGTTACCTATAAATTTTTTTTTTTTTTTTCTGAGACAGGGTCTCACTCTGTCATCCAGGCCGGAGTGCAGTGGTATGATCATGGCTCACTGTAGCCTCAACCTCGCAGGCTCAAGAGATCCTCCTACCTCAGTCTCTTAGGCAGCTGGAACCACAGGCTTGCCCCACCACGCTGGGCTTTTTTTCTTTTTTCAAGATAGAGTCTCGCTTTGTTGCCCAGGCTGGAGTGTAGTGGCAGAATCTCTGCGCATTGCAATCTCTGCTTCCTGAGCTCAAGCAATCCACCTACCTCAGCCTCCCAAGTAGATAGAACCACAGGTACACATTACACCCAGCTAATTTTTGTATTTTTTGTACAGATGGGGTTTCACCACGTTGCCCAGGTTGGTCGTGAATTCCTAGGCTTAAGTGATCCTCCTGCCTCAGCCTCCCAAAGTGCTGGGATTACAGGCATGAGCCACTATGCCTGGTCTCCTGGCTTAATTTTCAAAAATTTTTTGTAGAGATAGGGTCTCCCTGTGTTGCCCAGGCTGGTCCTGAACTTCTGGCCTCCAGTGATCCTCCTGCCTCAGCCTCCCAAAGTGCTGGGATTACAGGCATGAGCCACTGTGCTCTGCCTACAAATTTCAAAAAGTCAAAAAAAGTTGTTTTTTCCTTCTTCTTAATGGAAAATAAAACACAATAGAAATCTCTGCCATTGATCATTTTAGTCCTGGCTGTTTCAGGACTATGTATCTTCAGAACCCTGAAAGAGAGAACTAGAAAATGTCTGAGTTAGCTAGAATCTTTTGGTTAAGAAACGTTAAATAGGTAATTATCTAAAGAGGTGAAGCAGAGAGAAGCTAAAGAGACAAGAGAATTACAGGAGGTCTAGAGACTAAGTTCAAGTGCATTTAAAGAAAATATCTTGTAAATTTTGTCTGTTTTTGTTTTTTCTCAGGTGAGTGGAGTAGGCTGGGTGAGAGTGGGCTCACATAGTCTTTTAGGAACCTGATGAAAGCTGTGGTAGCCTGCTGTCTAGAGTTTAAGAAAAAATTTTACATATAGTTTTGAGGGGCATATGGAGTTCACTGATGCCAGGTCAAAACTCCTTGCTTTATAGATATAAATTCATTTTAGGATGTAAATGTAAAGCGGTGGTTCTCTATCAGGTGTGCACATACACAAACACCCCTTCTGAATCAGAATTTACATGTGTCTTGGAGTCCTTGGATGACTCTGAAATATATATTTTGGATTCAGAGCCACTATAAAAAGAAATGATTAGGAAGAAAAGATACTTGTTTAGTTTAAAAGTCTTATATACAATTACATCCTTCCACCAGAGTCCTTACTGATTTTTAAATTTCTTCTTGGTCACAGATGATCTTATCAGCATTCCGCTAACATATTAACTGCTTGATATATACTATCTCTATATATGTTTAATATATATATTTTAATGTAAACTTTAACAGAGTAATCCTATAAAATTCACATATAATTAATATATTAGTTGCTTAGAAGGAGTATTGTAACACTGGTGCTATTCATTTAGCAGCCCACACTACTTTCTCTGAATGTAAGAAGGGAACAGCATTTGTGTTGCACAGTCACCAAATGAGGAAGCAGTGAACCTGTACTTCTGGAACCAAAATGTGGTCTACAAGACCAGAGTTTGGAAAACTGTAACTCGTAGACCAAATCCAGCCACCTGGTTTTTATATGGCCCATGAGCCAAGAATCATTTTTACATTTTTAAATGGCTAAAAAATATCAGGCTGGGCGCAGTCGTTCACGCCTGCAATCCCAGCACTTTGGGAGGCCGAGGCAGGTGGATCACGAGGTCAAGAGATCAAGACCACTCTGGCCAACAAGTTGAAAGCCCATCTCCACTAAAAATACAAAAAACTAGCTGGGCATTGTGGTGCACCTGTAGTCCCAGCTACCTGGGAGGCTGAGGCAGGAGAATCGCTTGAACCCCAGGAGGCAGCAGTTGCGGTGAGCCTAGATAGAATCACTGCACTCTAGCCTGGTGACAGAGCAAGACTGTCTCAAAAAAAATAAATAAATAAAATAAAAAGAATACTATTTTGGAACCAGACACAGCCATTTGCTTACTGTGTCAGGCTGCATTCTTGTTATAATGGCAGAGTTGAGTAACTGCAACAGAGGCTGCATGGCCCACAATCCCTAAAACGTCTACTATTTGTCCCTTTATATAAAATGTTTGCCGACCGCCTTTCTAGCTTAGTGATTCCAGACACTGTGGAACTACAAAATTAGTCATCTGGATCCATGAATTCCAGTGTGAACCAAGCACTGCAAACTAAACAAAGTCTCCCATATTTTACATACACACACACACACACACACACACACACACACACACACACACACACACACACACACACACACACACACACACACACAATTTTGAGACAGAGTTTTACTCTGTCACCCAGTCTGGAGTGCAGTGGTGCTATCATGGCTCATTGCAGCTTCAGCCTCCTGGACTAGAGCAATCCTCCCACCACAGCCTCTTGAGTAGCTGGGACCACAGGCAAATACCACCATGCCTAGCTAATTTTTTTTTTAACTTTATGTAGTGAAGTAGTTGCCCAGGCTTGTCGAACTCCAAAGCTCAAGTGATTCTCCCATCTCAGCCTTCCTACATGCTGGGATTATAGATGTGAGCCACTACACCTGGCTTCCCACATTTGTGTAATATTTGTTAAATACATATAGTTTCTGTATGATTAATAAAACATATATCCATTTAAGTAATGCAAAATTGACAGTTTATTAGTAATCATGTATTTTATAAATCGATAAATACTTAAGAGTTATTACGTGGGAATCCATAACCTAAAAGGGTTAGTTTAAAACTCATGATAAGTAACAGTGATCAGAAGTAAAATGTCAAGTTGTAACTAAAAGTATGGTAGGACTGACTAAATTAGCAACAGAAGACTATGAACCTGAAGGGAAAGCCTTGCATGTGTGCCAACGCACTGTCAGTGATCTCAGGCCACAGAATCCTTACACCCCTAGAGATGGGAATTAAGTAATTTGCATACAAGAATTTTGGTCTTCTCTCCCAGTTGTAAAGGCCTTTGCCATTTTATAATAGCTGCTATTTATATTGATATCAGTACTTGATGTTGATTAGTTCTTCAAATAACAAATACTAAAATTAAACAAATGTTTTTGTTAGCTGAAGAAAACTGTTTTCACATACCAGAAACAGCAGAGTTAAGTGTGAGAGATGCAAAAGAAGCAGAATTCTGTTCAGAGGTATTCATTCCCCTATCCACACTAGACCAAGCAGCTGTTAAAATAAAGAATGTCACTTGGAACCTTCAATTTGCAATCAGACTTGAAAGATATGTAAAGATTTAAAACTATGATAACAATATTTATCAAGATAACCTTAGAAATCAGAACCACTTAATACAGCAACAGCTACTATTTACTGGATATTTATTATGTAGCTGGACCTCATACACCAACCACTTCTAACCCTTACGGCAACTTAGCTAGGCAGTTTTGGAGCAATTAAGCGACTTGCTGATAGCTAGAAAACAGCTGAGCCATGATTACAACATAAGTCAATTCCCAAAGCCTATGCTCTTTTCCACTATACCAAGCTGCATTATTATCTATCATAATTAAGCAACTACTTTGGGATAGCACTGAACTTGGTACTTGATTTCATTACAACAAATTCTCATAATTACTTAAGTATGAGGTTCATACAGGTTAAATAACTGGCCTGAATGTCCATAAAAGCTATTGAATAGAAGAATAGACATCTATATCTAATAGATCTGTCTGAACCAATTCCTGTTCATTACTGTATACCATGCTACATTCTCAATAATTTCAAGACATTTCTTTCTTATTTTAAAGAACATAAACCTCCATGGGACAAGTCACATCTGTCTCTTCTCTGTGACCCATTACAAACCTATTTAATATAGTTTCCTTTCAATTTCAATAAAGGTCCTATTCTATCTAAGCAGGAACTTTAATTTGCTGTTTAATTTTATCTACAACAACATTAAGTAAATACTATCTGATTTATGTCCTAATTATGAAATGTTACATAGCTTTTTATAAGTAAATTGCAGGCCAAGAGCAGCGGCTCACACCTGTAATCCCAGTACTTTGGGAGGACGAGGCAGGTAGATCACAAGGTCAGGAGTTCAACATCAGCCTGGCCAACATGGTGAAACCCCACCTCTATTAAAAATACAAAAATTAGCTGGGCATGGTGCCACATGCCTATAATCCCAGCTGTTTGGGAGGCTGAGGCAGGAGAATCATTTGAACTGGGACGTGGGAGGCAGAGGTTATGGTGAGCTGAGACCACTGCACTGTACTCTAGCCTGGGCTATAGAGCGAGACTCCATCTCAAAAAAAAAAAAAAGGAAATTGTAAATATCCCAAAAGGTCACACAGTTCCTAACATTACTCCACAAAATTCAACCATTTCTTTTACCAAATATGAAAGGATGCTTTCTTCTCTGCTGAAAATGGGAGTGGGAATTTAGGAATGCCTTTTTTTCTTTCTTTTTTGAGACAGAGTCTGGCTCTGTTGCCAGAATGGAGTGCAGTGGCACAATCTTGGCTCACTGCCACCTCTGCCTTCCAGGTTCAAGCAATTCCCGTCTCAGCCTCCTGAGTAGCTGGATTACAGGCACGTGCCACCATGCCTGGCACATTTTTTGGATTTTAGTAGAGACGGGGTTTCACCACGTTGCTCAGGTTGGTCTTAAACTCCTAAGCTCAGGCAATCCACCAGCCTCGACCCCCTCAAAGTGCTAGGATTACAGGCATGAGCCACCACACCCAGCCAAGAGAATGCCTCTTTCAAACAAATTTTGATACCTCTATACAATTTTTCAATACAATAAGGAGGAAGGAAGAGCAACCTTAAGAACAATATTAGTAAATGATCTAGAGTTTGATTTTTGAGGGTGTTAGGTTTTAAAAAAGTGGGGACAGATTTAGTGGCTCACACCTGTAATTCCAGCACTCTGGGAGGCTGAGGCAGGCAGATCACCTGAGATCGGGAGTTTGAGACCAGCCTGACCAACATGGAAAAACCTCATCTCTACTAAAAATGCAAAATTAGCTAGGCATGGTGGCACATGCCTATACTCCCAGCTACTCAAGAGGCTGAGGCAGAATCGCTTGAACCCAGGAGGCAGAGGTTGTAGTGAGCCAAGACTGTACCATTGTACTCCAGCCTGGGCAATAAGAACGAAACTCCATCTTAAAAAAAAGTGACGGAAAAAGCTAGTAACAAAGGAAAAGAGTATTTTTCTACTTACTAAAAAGTTTCTAGTGGTCGAGAGTTTGAGACCAGCCTGACCTACATGGAGAAACCCGTCTCTACTAAAAATACAAAATTAGCTGGGTGTGGTGGTGCATGCCTGTAATCCCAGCTACTCGGGAGGCTGAGGCAGAAGAATCACTTGAACCCAGGAGGGGAAGGTTGCAGTGAGCCAAGATTGTGCCACTGCACTCTAGGCTGGGCAACAAGAGCAAACTTCTGTCTTGAAAAAAAAAAAACTGACAGAAACAGTTAATAACATAGGAAAAAATATTTTTCTACTTACATACTAAAAAGTTTCTAGTGTTTACTGGTCCCCCAAATTAGAAGAGATAAAGGAAAAATATTTGCAATAAGCACAAGAGAAAAAAATCGTATGTTTAATGCACAAGAAAGTTTAACTAGATTTAAAAAATAAAATAGTAGGCAGACATGGTGGTCCACATCTGTAATCCCAGCACTTTGAGAAGCCAAGGTGGGTGGATCACTTAAAACCAGGAGTTTGAGACCAGCTAGGGCAACATAGTGAAACTGCATCTCTACAAAAAATACTAAAATTAGCCTTTAATTCGCCTTCATGCATGGTGGCAACGCCTGTGGTCACAGCTACTCAGGAGGCTATGGCTGGAAGATCATTTGGAAAAAAAGGAAAATTACTTCTTAAATAATATGGGAATAGTTAAGTAAATTATGCTATCCTTAGATTATAGGGCTTCCAGCTATCCTTAGATTATAGGGCTTCCAGCTACCCTGGAAGTTGAGGCTGCAGTGAGCTATGATCACACCACTGCACTCCAGACTGGGCAACAGAGTGAGACCCTGCCTCAAAAAATTAAAAACAAAAACAAAAGCCAAAAAACCATGAAGAACTCATTAGACAAATGGGAAAATAACATTAACAGACAATTGATAAAAGAAATAGAAATGGCCAAGAAAGGCCGGGCATGGTGGCTCACGCCTATAATCCCAGCACTTTTGGAGACTAAGATGGGTGAATCATGAGGTCTGGAGTTTGAGACCAGCCTGGCCAATATGGTGAAACCCTGTCTATACTAAAAATATAAAAATTACAGGCATGGTGGTAGGCGCCTATAATCCCAGTTACTTAGGAGGCTGAGGCAGGAGAACTGCTTGAATCTGAGAGGCAAAGGTGCAGTGAGCTGAGATCATGCCACCACACTCCAGCATGGGTGACACAGTGAGACTCCGTCTCCAAAAAAAAAGAAATGACCAAAAAATTTGTGGAAAAATATTCAATCTCATTAGTGATATTACAAAATTAAGGGAAATAATTTATGTACTTTTTGCTTATCAAATTAGAAAAGGTGGGAAAAAAAATCTCCAACCTTGTTAAGCATAGGATAAATGGGTACTTACACTAATGCTTTGAGTATAAATTAGAACAACTCTCTTAGAAAATACTTAGGCACTATGTAGCAGAGCATTATAAACATTCATATTCCCTTTAATCCAGTATCACTCACAAGACTCTGTCCTTAAGAAATAACTGCAAAACATGGCCAGGCGTGGAGGCTCATGCCTGCAATCCCAGAGGCCAAAGCAGGAAGATCACTTGAGGTCAGGAGTTCAAGACCAGTCTGGCTAATATGGTGAAACCCTACCTCTATTAAAAAAACACAAAAATTAGCTGGGTATGGTGATATGCACCTGTAATCCCAGCTACTTGGGTGGCTGAGGCACAAGAATTGCTTGAACCCAGGAGGCGGAGGTTGTAGTGAGCTGAAATCATGCCACTTGTACTCCAGCCTGGGCAACAGAGTGAGACTCCTTAAAAACAACAACAACCCCAGATATATTCAGTGCAACATTATCTACAATGGTTAAAAAAAGGAAAATTACTTCTTAAATAATATGGGAATAGTTAAGTAAATTATGCTATCCTTAGATTATAGGGCCATTAAATATACTTACAAAAAGTAAGGAAAATATTTATGTTACAATGTTAAGTGGGAATCTGGGGATATATAAACACGCATATCCAATTCTAGTTCTATCAAAAACAAAAATACTAATGCAAAACTATAGGCCGGGTGCGGTGGCTCATGCCTAAAATCCCAGTACTTTGGGAAGTCAAGGTGGGCAGATTACCTGAGATCAGTTCAAGACCAGCCTGGCCTATATGGCAAAACCCCGTCTTTACTAAAAATACAAAAATTAGCTGGGTGTGGTGGCGCACATCTGTAATCCCAACTACTCAGGAGGCTGAGGTAGGAGGATCGCTTGAGGAGGCGGAGGCTGCAGTGAGCCGAGATTGTGCCACTGCACTCCAGCCTGGGAGACACAGTGAGACTCCACCTCCAAAAAAACAAAAACCAAACCAAACTCCACTCCCTACCCCACTATACACAGTAGGGAACAGGAGAAAGGGAGGGAGAAGAAATATAAATAATAGTGGGCCGGGTGGTGGTGGCTCAAGCCTGTAATCCCAGCATATTGGGAGGTCGAGGCGGGTGGATCACGAGGTCAAGAGATTGAGACCATCCTGGCCAACATGGTGAAACCTTGTATCTACTAAAAATACAAAAAAAATAAGCTGGGTGTGGTGGCGTGTGCCTGTAGTCCCAGCTACCCGGGAAGCTGAGGCAGGAGAATTGCTTGAACCTAGGAAGCAGAGTTTGCAGCGAGCTGAGATCGTGCCACTGCACTCCAGCCTGGTGCCTGGTGACAGAATGAGACTCTGTCTCAAAAAAAAAAAAACAAAACAGTGGTTGTCACTAGGTGGCACAGTGATAACTGTGGGATTTTCCTTACCTTTTTGCAGTTTCCCACATTTAATGTGAATTTCTTTTCTATAATACACACACACACACACACACACACACATACACACACTCACAAATTAAGTTGCTTTTAACTTAATGGCTCTCAATAGAAATAAACTTCTCAAGTACTGGTCTTTATTATCAAAATCCAGAGAAAAATTTAACTATAAATAGGCCACTTTGCAGATGGTAAAATATAAGTGGATGTTATCAACTGTACTTCCATTTACTATTTTTATTTATACTCAACACAATTATTGAAATTAATAAAAAACTCTACTCACACATTACATGTATCACATCACTAAGAATACATAATTACACCAGTTAGCTACATTGATAATCAAATGTGATAAAGTATGTGAAAGCACTATGTAAAGAGTAAATGCTAAATGTTATTTACTTATTTAGTTCCCACCTTGCTCTACAAAAAGGATGTGAGATGAGTTAATTATTACTATTATTTCTGCAGAGCGGTACTTATTTTTCTATTCATAGTTTTTTTCCTATTTCTGAAAAATTAAAAATGTGCAAGATTAGTAATTTTAAATAAACTTAAATTTTTCTAACACTTCTTACCAATGCCAGAAAATATTGAACGGTCACTCCAACTCCTTCCCCAGTCTTTTCCATTTGCATTAGCATCTCCAGTGTCTTGACTCCAGGCAGATGGCTCAGTTTTCCTCTTTCCTGTAGAAGCAGGTGAAACAGAGTTCCACTTCTCCTCACCTGCACTGATCTGTGAGGAGAGTTTTACAGACTTTTCATTCCAGCCTCCTCCATTGACAGTAAGGTTTTCATTCAATCCTGAAGAAACTTAAAGAAAAAAAAAACGAAGATTAGAAGTAGGTACATGATTTCTTAAAACTGGGATATTTTCACATTTCTATGATTGCTTGACTTTAATATTTATTACTCACTTCCCCTACTATCCTTTGATCACCAAGAATTGCCTTTGTAATTTAAAAATAGGAGGCTTAAACATAACATATATATTAATAAAGTTTTTAACAGCAGAATGACTTGCTCAAAGGAAGTACAACAGAGCAAACAGGGAAATGACACATATTCTGAATACTCACCCACTAAGAATATGAAGACATCTCCTAGTTATATGTTCTTTCCTTAATTATTTACACATACTACATTATGTATCAAGCAATGATTCTAAAACCTGGCTGCACATTAAAATTAACTAAAAAATTTCTTAAAAACAGACTCTGGAGCCTCAGCCCAGACCAATTAAAATCAGAATCTTTGTGGTGGAGCCCAGGTATCATTACTTATGTATGGTGTATGTATACATACCCACACACAAATACACATAGGGGTGTGTGTGTGTAAATTAGTAAATGTTTATTTATATATATGTGTGTGTGTATATGTGGTTTTTTAAAGCTTCCTGGATAACTAATGTGTAGCCAGGGTTGAGAACCATGGGCATGAAGGAAGCTTTCTGACAATGCTAAGAACAAGCACTGAAAAGCCTGAAATGAGGTCGGGTGCGGTGGCTGACACCTGTAATCCCAGCACTTTGCGAGGCCGAGGCAGGCAGATCAACTGAGGTCAGGAGTTCGAGACCAGCCTGGCCAATATGATGAAAACCCATTGCTACTAAAAACACAAAAATTAGCCAGGCGTGGTGGCAAGTGCCTGTAATCCCAGTTACTCGGGAGGCTGAGACAGAATTGCTTGAACCTGGGAGGTGGAGGTTGCAGTGAGCTGAAATCCTGCCACTGTACTCCAGGCTGGGCAACAAGCAAAACTCCATCTCAAAAAAAAAAAAGTCTGATGCCGGTCCCAGCACTTTGGGAGGCTGAGGTAGATGGATCACCTAAGGTCAGGAGTTTGAGACCAGCCTGGCCAACATGGCAAAACCCCATCTCTACTAAAATATACAAAAATTAGCCAGGCGTGGTGGTGGGTGCCTGAAATCCTAGCTACTCAGGAGGCTGAGGTAGGAAAATCGCTTGCACCCAGGAGGAGGAGGTTGCAGTGAGCCCAGACTGTGCTATTGCACTCCAGCCCGAGAAACAAGGCCAAAACTCTCCGTCTCAGCAAAAAAAAAAAAAAAAAGCCTGAATGAGAAGGTGCTTTTTTCATTTCCAAATTTATTTTACTACAACACTTTTGTCTTCGGGTCAGGGGTAACACTACTTAATTCAATCTTTATCATAAATGACTAAATAAAACACATTTTCTATTTATAAAGCAATGAAAACTTTAGGCTATAGTCCATTCATTGTGAAATATTTGATACTGTCAAGGAAGCAGTTAAAAAATTATAGGAACTAAGGCTTTTTTTTTTTAAACATACAAGCATCAAGCATTTTATCCCATATATGCTATAATAAACCCAAGCCCAACAAAAATCTTTCTTTTCTACTGGCTTAAGTGATAGAAGCAAGAATCAAAATTGCATATAAGCGAATACTGAATGTTTTTATACAGGGGGGAAAAAACTAGAACATACCAAAGATTGTTAGAAGTGGGAGTGATTTTTCTTTTTATTTATTTTCCAAAATCTCTGGACCGTGATTATGTTACTTTAGTAATTAAAAATCATTTTAAGACTTTTTTCTTTCCTTCCGTGTCATTCATGTGAGGAAAGAGATATGCATATAAATTTCTATTTTGAAGGGCCTTCAATTTAAGTTACATGTAATTTCTCTCACCCTGAAGTGTAGAATCTCCTTTTCCAGATTTAAAGTTGCTAACTTGAACATTTAGATGAGAATCACCTGGTTAAAATAGAAATAAAATTTATTTAATACTAAATAGGCCGGTACTATGCACATTAAATTAGGAGTAACACATAATTTTTACTTATTATCTATTATAAGTTGCTCCTTCAAGTGCTAAATTCTTCGACTGGAAAAAAGTCAATTTTATAACACATTTCACTTGTTGGTAAGGAACTGAGTTTTCTGGTTACCATATTCTTAGTCAACTAAAATGCCAATAAAACTGCCTATGTACAGAGTTTGCTATTCTATATCAGTTATTAAGATTCTTTTAAGTAGTAAATGGAGTATTGGGCTCTGTAATTGGATTCAACTTTGCCACCTCTCAACAACACCAGCTGCCTTTTCAACAATCCTGGAAGCAAACACATCAACTTACGAAGAACTTTGACAGTATTTGGCACCAGGACTTAGGAAATATGGCAAGAGGTGGGAATACACATTGTAACACAAAAATACTATTTCTCTGACACTAAAAAGAATGATCACAATGTTTAAAAAAACAGCATGACATAGGATTGTGCTAGCAGGGAAGGCATGCACAAGACAGTGAAAAAGAACCATCAACAAAAATACTAAAGCATAGCTAATATGTGACAGTGAAAATGGGCAAGCAGAAGTCATTGCTGTACCATGGCAATAAATTCCACCAAGTTATCAAGCAAAAAATAAAAGGTAACAAGGCTAAGAAAATGGTCTGGAAACAATTGAGGTATGGGGAGACGGGAAGGTCATTAACAAAAAGACAAGGAAGATATATGCCAATGCCTTCAAGCAAGTTGAAAAGTATCACTTTGCAGACTGGTGTCTCCAGGGTAAAAATGATGGTAATATAAAGGGTTAGCTACCAAGAAGTCACCAGTATCGGGCAGTATGAACATCTGAAATATTAATATTTGGGAGAAAGAACATTAGCTCAACAATCTTTGAAGTTCTGGTGTAGCTCTATCAAACATCTATGATACTATCAAAAAACTGGGGTGATGAGAAATCCAGACACAACCTGCACTAACCAGAACATGCTTGATTCATCTTGGAATGAAAGCACTCAACATGTAAAATGGTGATAAATCATTTCATTTAATAAACGTCTTATCTACTCTAAGGAATGGAGATGCAAGAGAGTTGGGGCAAAGTGATACACACTAGAAAAGTGGCAACATCATCTTCTCATATGACTCAAGGCAGAAAGGCAAATTTTAATTTAATAGGCCATTCATTAGGTAATATGTAACAAGTAACACCGCTGGTATTAGGTAAACCAATACATGGTTCACAATACTCATGAAGAAGGGTATATCAGCACAATGATGTTAGCATTCAAAATAGTCAGATTTTGACATAATGATATTTTGTACATCCAAATAAAAGGAGTTTGATTTGATGTACCACTGTCTTATGTTCCACTAATATACCTTTATTCTTCTTGGAACCAACAGGAAATGATGCAGTTGTAAGTTGCTCGGTGGTAACTGTGATGGTATTTTCTATCCCAGGGATAGTTGAATCCAATGAACCAGAATCAGTCAGCACCTTATCACGTTTACGCTGCTGTCGTTTCTCTCTGTGACTAATTTTAGTTTCCCAGGCTCCTGACATAGCCCCAGAAAAAAAATGTTATTCAGTAAGGGGAAGACAAAAAAAGTTGTAGTTTTGGGGAAGAAAATGGGGTGGAGCACATAAAATGTCATGATAAATTTAGATATTAAGCTGAAACCAAGAGTGTTGATTATATTAATTCATTCTAAGAATGTGTTCTAATTTCATTATGTTGTTTTAGGCAACTGCTGTTATTTATTCTAGTAATTTTTTTTAAATCAAATCTGTCATCTATGGTTTAAAAAAAGTGGTAAGTCATCTTGTCTATCTTTTTTTAAATCTTGCTAGGAAGAAGTGATAGGAGAGTATTATATATAATCACTAATAAATGGGTTTATTAGGTGATGATAATAAATGACTTACTCAAGAATTTTCTACAAAGTCTTTCAGGAATGGTATATTTAAGAACCATGGGGAAAAAAACAAACAAACAAACAAACCATAATTCCAGGAGACAAAGACAAGATGAATGACTTTTCAATTGCTCGAAATACTGAGCTTGACTTTAAATTTCAAGGCAGTTCCCTTCAGAAAAAGCACTAATGGATCCTTAACAAAAGTGTTTCCTAACAGTGTCACGGATTTACATATTAAGGTCTAAGTTATAAAAAAAGGAGATCTAAATACAAAACTAAGTGAAACAAATGCAGCTTTTATATAATACATTTTAATAAAAAAAGGGTTAAAAATTTTTCTATAGTCCTTTCCCTTGCTCAAGTACCTTCATCAACTTCCTTTCCATCATGGCGTGAACTGTTTTGCACTGCTTTAGCATCTGACTTTGATTTCTTCTTATTTTTCTTTGACTGAAAGTAAAATAGAATGTTACTTAATATTTCGTTATGTTTTTGAATAAGTAGGAGTCAGTAAAATACATAATGAAATGTATGATGCTGACAACTAAAAAAATTTAATGTTTGATTTAAAAAACTTAACATATTAAGTGGCAATAATAATCATATGAGGTTACCATTGAGTGAGTGGTTACTATGTGCTAAGTATTCTGTACTCGTTTTCTTATTTATTCCTTAAAAGAAACTTGCTGGAGAAGGTATTACCCTCATTTTAGAGATGAGAAAATAAAAACTTAGAGATGTAAAATATTAACTAGGTTGTACCACATCACATTGTTAGCAAACTAAGTCATAATCAGGAACTAGGTCTATCTGGCTCCAAAGTCTGTGCCCTTCCACATCAAGCTAATGTAAGTTACTTCATAAATAAGGTATTGTAATATGGTATTTTCAAAGCAATAAAATTAAAACCTAGTGCGACATCTTCAGATGGAAAATGATGTGGTGATTATTGGTTTTTGGATTGCACACAGCGGACTGTTGCTCTATCCTATGTATAACAAACTAATGACTCAATTGTAAATTGTAGGTATTATTTTTGTCGGTTCCAAAGCAATGTAAAAATACCTAGGATTTGTATATAGATGTTTAATAATTCAATTCAGATAAAATACCTATACACATACAAGATATGGATATTTTCAGATGATCTTCCAACCCCCTTCTGCTAATATTATTTTATCCTTTCAAAAGCTTGCTAAAAACAACATAAAGCCATGATTTCTGTAGATAAGTGCTTCCAGAAGAGAATTAACATTTATAAAATAGTATTTTTATACTTTGTATTCACTTATTTAGCTATTTACTGAGATCAGTTATGTATGTATTACTGCACACTATCTTTTTTTTTTTTCAAAATGGAGTCTTGCTCTGTTGCCTAGGCTGGAGTGCAGTGGCATGATATTGGCTCACTGCAACCTCTGCCTCCCGGGTTCAAGCAATTCTCTGCCTCAGCCTCCTGAGTAGCTGGGATTACAAGCACCCACCACTATGCCCAACTAATTTTTGTATTTTCAGTAGAGACAAGGCTTCACCATGTTGGCCAGGCTGGTCTTGAACTCCTGACCTTGTGATCTGTCCACCTTGGCCTCCCAAACTACTGCACACTATCTTAAAGGCAGTAAATGAGTTTGAGCAAGTGAGTAAGCAATGACAGATAACTGTTTTTCCTACCAATAAACAACATGCATATATTCTCAAGTGACATGATCTCCTGAAAGTGATTAAAAACTGTCTTTGCCAAGAGATTACATAGAAAAACTTAAGTTTTTTTTTACTGTTCCCATAACTGATTTGCATGTGTTCATTTTTTTGCATGTTCTCATTAACATGTATGTTTAATATACTGGTGTATTACAGTATGTATATTTGATATACTGGTTTATTACATGTACCAAACCAGTCTCATATCCACTTTAAAAAAAAAGATATGTGGAGATATTCACATACCATAATATTCACCCTTTTAAAGGCGGACAATTCAGTGGTTTTTAGTATATCTGAAATTGCACAACTATCAAAATTATTATTTTTTATTTTTATTTTTTGAGATGGAGTCTCATTCTGTCGCTCAGGCTAGATTGCAGTGCCATGATCTCAGCTCACTTCAACTTCCACCTCCCAGGCTCAAGGAATCCTCCTGCCTCAGCCTCCTGAGTAGCTGGGATTACAGGTGCACGCCACCATGCCTGGCTAATTTTTGTATTTTTTAGTAGAGATGGGGTTTCACCATGTTGGCCAGGCTGGTCTTGAACTCCTGACCTCAAGTGATCTGCCTCAGCTTCCCAAAGTGCTGGGATTACAGGCGTGAGTCACCACTCCCAGCCTCAAAATTATTATTTAATCCCAAAAAAGTAACTCAATTAGAGGTTACTCCCAACTCTTCTCTTCTCACTGGCAACCATGACTCTACTTTCTCTGTCTTTATGACAGCCACTCAGGTAAAGATAACTCATTGAACATCTGTTAATTACATTTGAGCAGAGGCAGTAAACCTTTTCTGCAAAGGACCAAATAGTAAATATGTTAGGCTGTGCAGGCCATAGGGTTTTGAAGTAACCATACAACTCTGCTCATGTAGCATGAAAGCAGCCATATACAATTTATAAACAAATGGGTGTGATTAATGTTCCAATAAAGTTTTATTCACAAAAACAGGTATGTGGCTAGATTTGGGGTGTCAGCGTTTGTTATCCTTGGTCTAGAGCAGTGCTGGCCAACAGAAATATAATGCAAACCACATATATAATTTAAAAAAATTGTAGTAGACACATTTTTAAGTTAAAATAGGTGACAATTTTAACATTTAACACAACATATCTAAAATGCGTCATTTCAACATGGAACTCATAAAAAAACAACTTAAGATAGTATGAAAAAGAAAACTAAGTAAGTCTTCGAAATCTGGCATGTATTTTACACTTAACAGCAATTTCAATTTGGACTAGTCACTTTTTTTTTTTTTTTTTTTTTTTTTTTGAGATGGGGTTTTGCTCTTGTTGCCCAGGCTGGAGTGCAATGGCATGATCTTGGCTCACTGCAACCTCCACCTCTCAGGTTCAAGTGATTCTCCTGCCTCAGCCTGCTGAGTAGCTGGGATTACAGGCATGCACCACCATGTCTGGCTAATTTTGTGTTTTCACTAGAGACAGGGTTTCTCCATGTTGGTCAGGCTGGTCTTGAACTCTCGACCTCAGGTGATCTGCCCATCTTGGCCTCCCAAAGTGCTGGGATTACAGGTGTTAGCCACCGCGCCCCGCCAGATAAGTCACATTTTAAGTGCTCAATATTCACATGTGGCAAGTGGCTACCATATTGAACAGTGTAGGTCCATAGGAACTAAAGCAGCTATCCCCATTTTGTAGATAGAAACTGAGGCCATAAAGAGTGTTTAAGACTGCTGAGTGTGGTGGCTCACATCTGTCATCCCAGCAATTTGGGAGGTTGAAGTAGATCACTTGAGCCCATGGGTATGAGACCAGCCACGGTAACACATAGGGAAGATCCTATCTCTTAAAAAAAAAGTAGTGGGGGCGGCAGCATGCACCTGTGGTTCCAGCTACTTGGAGGCTGAGGTAGGAGGATCACTCGAGCCTGAGAAGTTAAGTCTGCAGTGAACTGTGATCATGTCACTGTACTCCAGCCTGGGCAACAGAGTGAGACTCTGTCTCAAAACTAGCCCCCCCCCAAAAAAACAAAGAAGAGTGTCTAAGAGGCCGAGCAAGGTGGCTCACGCCTGTAATCCCAGAATTTTGGGAGGCCAAGGCAGGCAGATCACTGGAGGTCAGGAGTTCAAGACCAGCCTGGCCAATGTGGTAAAACCCGTCTACTAAAAATACAAAAAATTAGCCAGGTGTGGCGGCACACGCATGTCCCAGCTACTTGGGAGGCTGAGGCAGGATAATCACTTGAACTAGGAAGGTAGAGGCTGCAATGAGCTGAGATCGCGCCACTGCACTCCAGCCTGGATGACAGAGAGAGATTCTGTCTCAAAAGAGTGTTTAAGAGCATAGGGTAAAGTGGTGAAACTTGAAACTAGGACAAAAATTCAGTTCTGATCCACAGTTTACCCTCATAAATAATCTTTTATTTAGTCTCCCTACATTTAACTCTAAATACAAATTTAATCATACATTAGCTATGTAGCTTTGAGCTAAATCATTCTAAACCCTTTTCCCCAACTGTCATATGGACGAAAATTCCTACTAACCTCACGTAAGTTTATTTTAAGGATTAAAACAAAAAGTGAAAAGAGTCTGTTAACTACAAAGTAGTATACATAAATAAGATTTTTTAAAAAAAGAAGAGAGACTGAAAAAATAATAGAAATTGTTTACACGGCAATATCTGATTTGTAACTAATTTGCAGAAAAAGATTATCTAAGATTAGGCTTAAATATTGTTTGATTTTACTACTGCCATTAAAAGTAATTAACAATAACATGCATCTTGGTAAGAGTAAATAAAATAAACTGGGTGTGGTGGTCCACACCTGAAATACCAGCACTTTGGGAGACTGAGGTGGGTGGATCACAAGGTCAAAAGATCGAGACCATCCTGGCCAACATGGTGAAACCCTGTCTCTTAAAAAAAAAAAAAAAATCCAAGCAATGAAACCACACCTGGAATAGAAAAAACAAACAAACAAACAAACAAAAAAACAGTTCAAGACCAGCCTGATCTAAATAGTAAAACCCCGTCTCTATTGAAAATACAAATATTATCCAGGCATGGTGGCATGCGCTTGTAATCCCAGCTACTCAGGAGGCTGAGACAGGAGAATCACTTGAACCTGGGAGGCAGAGGTTGCAGTGAGCTGAGAAGGTGCCACTGCACTCCAGCCTAGGCAACAGAGCGAGACTCCGTCTCAAAAAAAAGAGTAAATAAAATAATATCCTATGAAAAGCTTTAAAATAAATATGTAATACATACTGCTGTTTGTTCTGGCCATACTACTGAAGCAGACATCTTACTACTTAGCAGCTTCACTTTAGCTTAAGACTTTTGAAGGAAGCTTGTAGCATAAAGCTCTGGCTTTTTTTTTTTTTACCACAGTTCTTTTTTCCCTAACTTGTCAGGCTCCACCATGGAACTGAGTGGATTACTAAACTGGCTTCTCTTAAATGGTCTTCATACAACCAAGATTTATAAAATAATACATACAGTGTTATTTTATAAATCTTGGTTGTACGAAGACCATTTAAGAGAAGCCAGTTTAAAGCCAGTTTAAAACAGTGTCTGTTTTAGGAGCTCAGTATACATAACTAAATGCAAGTCTTTACTGATAGCAACTGCACTATAAGCTAATAGGAAAATGACATGCAAGTGAGACAAATACAAAAATTAGTCAGGCGTGGTGGTGCGTGCCTGTAAACCCGGTTACTGGGAAGGCTGAGGCAGAAGAATTGCTTGAACCTGGGAGGCAAAGGTTGCAGTGAGCCAAGATCGCGCCATTGCACTCCAGACTGGGAAGTAAGAGTGAAACTCCATCTCAAAAAAAAAAAAATCTTTTCTTCAAGGGTTTCCTTCCAATATATCTTAGCAATCCAATTAATTTTCATTCCTACTAAGAACAACAACAAAAAAACACTGGAGATGTTTCCTACCTTCTACAAGGTCTAATTTCCTTAAATGACATATGATGTCTTCTACAAATTGATCTCAACCTTGTATTCCTTTATTCATACATATGAGCATTTGGTTCCTACAAGACTGGCATTTCTTGGAACATTCCTGTTTTTGACCAAGCTGCACTGACTGTGGATTTTTTTTTTCTTCTCAGAATGAAATGCTACAGCCAGAGTGCTGGGGTCCTTTTCTTTGCATCTGAATCACCTGCTCCCCTACTGATGTTCAATGCCTGAAATGGCCTGTATTCTTTTTTTTTTTTTTTTTTAACCCAACTTAAGTTCCACTCCATTTGCTTTATCTCTACCACTGTTCCCCTTTTCCCTTCCCCTAAATATATATAATCTTGCATCTCAAAACTTTTAAAACTGACACAGATTTGGCCATTTGTCACAAACTTCCTTGGAACATTTCCAGTATGGCTACACCTTTCCATGTGTTCAAGTGTTCTCAATTTTCTAATAGTAATATGAACTTAAAAGCAAGAGAATAAGAGATATTTCATTATATTCTCAACAGAATCTCTACTTCCCTTTATTTGAATGCTTCATGATCGGCACTGATAGAAATATGCTCTTGAGGAAGCTTGTCTAGCACTTGAAGTTAGCAGGGACTCATGATGCAAACAACCTTTAACCCAAAACCTTCAAAATTATTCAAAACAGACATCACTCAACGTATCAGATGCAATCTAAAAAAATTTGTATGTAGGCTGGGCGCGGTGGTTCACACCTGTAATCCAAGCACTTTGGAGGCCAAGGCGAGTGGATCACCTGAGGTTGGGAGTTCAAGACCAGCCTACCAACATGGTGAAAGCCCGTCTTCATATTAAAAAAAAAAAAAAAAATCTGTATGTAAATCTTCCTATTAGGCTTTCAGTAAAATTTCACATTATGTCTTCTTTCCATCGCTTATCTAATACAGATATTACCAAAACAAGACTATACTATAGTCCCATTAGAAAAAAAATCTTTGCTATATGTCAAGTATATGTGTATACATGTATGCACATGTATGTGCATGTATACACACACACACCATAACACTCCTAAAAGAGGAATGAGTGAAATAACAATGAATACATATCCACTGAGACTACAGTGTTTGCACTTGGAACAGCAAATGGCTCCATTCTTTTTTTTTTTTTTTTTTTAAGAAAAAGAGAGAAAAGGAGAAAGAAAGAAACAGCAAAAGAAAGAAAAAAAAGAATGAAAGAGAGAAAGAAAGAGAAAGAGAAAGAGGGAGAGAGAATGGGATTCTTGTTTTATTGCCCAGGCTAGAATGCAGTTTAAAAATGGGTATTTAAAACCTCTTTTATGCCAATAATTGTGCTTAACAATGGAGATAGAAGAAATAGGGGATGAAAATAACAAGCAGCCAACCAATATTTTATTTAAACCTGTGAAATGCTATGCAATTGCTGGGGAGTGATTTACTTCTATTTATGTGGTCACTTTTAAAATAGGTATAATGTGATACTGAGAAAAATGTATGTTTTGTGGATTTGGGGAGGAGAGTTCTGTAAATATTTGTTAAGTCTAGTTGTTCCAGGTCTGAGTTCAAGTCCTGGATATCCTTGTTAATTTTCTATCTTGTTGATCTGTCTAATATTGACAGTGTAATGTTCAAGTCTCCCACTATTATTGTGTGGGAGTCTAAGTCTCTTTGTAAGTCATTAAGAACTTGCCCTATGTATCTGGGTG
Source organism: Plecturocebus donacophilus (assembly GCA_004027715.1). Lineage (NCBI taxonomy): Eukaryota > Metazoa > Chordata > Mammalia > Primates > Pitheciidae > Plecturocebus > Plecturocebus donacophilus. The sequence continues at coordinate 38,561 of PVKP010021804.1, forward strand.
CTCCTGTAATGGGTGCATATATATTTAGGATCGTTAGCTCTTCT